>JANSTT010003395.1:0-31755 GCA_026745375.1 Platyura marginata
ATCTCAACAGACAAATAATAAATCATTGCCGTCCTATCCTGAATATTTAGTTTTATACAAAGAGATACCTAATAATTTGAAAATATTAGTATTCCATTCATATCCTCTGGTAAAAATATATAGACACCTCTATACATATATACAAACATACATAATATTCACCAAATATATCTATGCATATATATATATATATATATATATATAAATTTGAATTTTCCCCCCTTTTTATAGGATTCGGCTATAATTTATAATATAAATATCAAACCATTAACATTAGGAAAATTCTTGCTGTATTTAATGTAAATTTATAAATTATCACATTGAAAATTGAATTATGCTGTGACACAAACTATTTCACTAGCATAATGCGATGTGGTATAAATATGTTTATAACATATTATCCAAAATAATCCACGATAATTAATAAGTTTTTAAGCCTTGCATATTATCATGGGTGTTATAAGTGTGTGTGTATATGTGTATGTGTGTGTGCATTGTGGTTTCAGTGTTGAAACTCTTGCAAACATAAAGTGCATAGAAATTGTTTGAATATTTTGATGTCTTAAAGTGTCTATACAGTTATGGTATATAATAGAGAAGAATTTTCACACTTGGTTTTATTATATAAAACTCTATCTATCATTAATCTGTCTATTAATGTTAGTGAAGTTTCAAAATAAGCTTCATAATAAATAATGCAATTCATTATATTATTCATCTATAGATAGGAATTTTATGTATGGCAAGATTTTTCTACTTAAAAAAAATTCACTAAAAGCACTAATCAAAACTAAAATAAACGAATTTTTTATTAAATTTACCTATGTATATTAGATTAAATTATTATTAACGAAACATTGTTGAAATTATTGATTTTTTATTGATACTACAGTAGAATCTCGAAAAATTGAAAACTTGATAAGTCTAACACTATGTTACTTATATTTATTTATTATTTTATCTTAGTATGTGTTTTTGTTATAATAAAATATTGATAAGTTACATAAAACACAGATTATGATAAAATAATAAGTAAAATTGTGTTCGACTTTTTGAGGTTTTCGAATTTTCGAGATTCTACTGTATATGGAAAAAGGTGATAAGTTTCTATTTTGCCTGATGTTATTCGCTGATGTATTCAAAACAGTTACGCTTTATATTTGCCATATGGATCTGACTTTTCAAGAGTGTAAGTACCATCAACAAAGAATTTATTTTAGATTTGAAAATGAAAATTTAAATATTACCTCTTAAGTCCTCTTCATTCCTTTGCATCCACATTAGAGGCAAAAACAGACTGTTAACATTAACAGAGCTTTAAAGTAATTTGAATTTATTGAGGCTTAAAATGCCGCAATCTTTAGTATACATATGGTTGCTAAAATATTGGTAAAATATACTTACTTTTTTTACTACACTTGAAGGTTTAATATATATAATACCATTCATAATAATCGATGGAATTAGGTCAATCCACAATTCTGCGGAAACATATTCAAAATAAATGCCGAAAATGTTTCGCTAATACTTAGAAACATGTTCCCACAGAAAAAAATGGACAGACTTCATTGTAATGGAACTATTTTGATTTCACATTTCTTGCGGATAGTTTATGGGAACAAATTTCATTATGGAAACAAATTGTTTACGGGGACTGCATCTATCGAAATGTATATGCCTATGTGTATGTATACATATGTATGTGTTGGGTAGAAAAATGCGGAAAAATGTCTATACCTACTAGATGAAATTTCAACAACCAACGCGCCTTCGAACTACATAAACTTTAATTGATTAATTGTTTACCAAACTTTAATTAGCTACATTAATCCTTCAACAGCATTACGAGAAAAGCTCTCTTTTATATAATTCAAAAATTTCGTTTAATTGATTTCAAACAAATATTCATCGTTTCAAACTTTTTAGAGCATAAAATAGCTAAGTCGTAGATTTACGAGTATAAGAGGGCATCAAACAGGGCTAGCAAGTTTATTGATTTTCATTGTATTCTGGTAAAAGTCTTGGCTTCATTATCAAACATCATAAATTCAGAATCCCTTTTAAAGGATTCGTTCGGTATTCGAAAAAGGGTGGATATAGAGGCAGATTTTGTATACGTTTGTAATTTTTTAATAAGAATTATTGCGCTTGACTAAGGAAATAAATTGAATAAAGGTGTATTTTTCAGTTTTATCAGTTTTGTATGGATATTAGATATCTCAGACGTCCCATTAATTTAATCTCTTAGATTTTCTTTTCTGCTTTCCCTTATAGGTGTATACTTACTGTATGTATAGGTTGGTACATATATACTTAGCTTCTTTAATATTTAATAAATTAGTTCAAATTCCAATATTGTATTGTCGTATACTCTGTATAGACGAATCGGAATTCATAAATATTATTTTTTTAAATGTTTTATATAGATAAGGATTATACCTTACCTCCCTATTAATTTATTGCTATTTTTATATGATTTTAAGTAGGCATCTAATTTTTAGAAAAAGAAAATTCAATTACATTTATTATTTGAAATCAATATCAATATGTAGTGTAGTTACAGTGTTTTTTAACCCAACTTTTTTTTCCAAAAAATTTGACGTTACTGATAAATTGTAGTTTGTTGGTGGTAATATGTTAATACTAATTTTGTATTTTGTGGTGTTCCTAAGAGTTCCAAACATGGACCTATCTGGTTTTGCCTTTTTGTACGTTTTTACGTCTTCTTATCTATTGGTGTCCAAATGTGGACCTTTTTACTGATGATGTGCCTACAAATATATATTAGCTGTCATTTATTTTTCAAAATGTCTTTTGATTCAATACTTTTTCATAAAATTAAAATTTGTCGCATATTAATGTATTTTCTTTTGTATAAACTTCTCAAGTATAGAAAATATTTTAAATTGTGTTTATAGAAATAATTTTAATTCAAAATATGAGTATGTCAAACTTATCCATGTACAATTGTACAAGTACAAGTAAAATAATAAGTGTTATGTAAAATTATCAATTAGGTGCGTCCGAATATATAATAAATAATTAAACTTCACGACAGGCAATCATAAAAATAAAGTTACGTTAGCATATAGGTAGATATAATTATATACAATTCGTTAAGCAGAAAATTCGTAAACAAACTTTAGTTTAGTAAAAAAAAAAAAAGTTTTTTTTCATAATTAAAAAACTTTCTCGTTCATAATTCCATATAATGCGGAAAATGTATTTAATGAAATAAAAAAAAATATATACTACAGACGTACAAATGCCTACATACATTCATATTATGTATAGATGTATGTACGTTATACGTGGCAAAATCGTTTTATTTTTAATTAAGTACATTTAAGTTAGAATCAATATTGTTTTGTATTTTACCGGAAGTTTGTAGATTATAGTCATTCAATGCTTAAATAAGTTTAAATAATTTATGGCAAATTAATATTTTTTTATTATTTTATTACCGCTTTTTTATATTTTACTCCTCATAAAAAACGATTTTTTTTTTTTTTTGGAAATTTTTTCTATATCTTTATTACTGAGAAAAACTACTTTATACCTATTCAAATTTAACGTTATGTCAGCATAGCTAAAAATAGAATTTTTTATTATTTAACTTCAAAACGTGTGAAAGTGGCGATTATTGTTTGTTTGTCATATAATATTAAAAATTAAAGTAAAGAGAAATGATGTTTAAAACTAAATGTCAAATGACCACTTTTCCTCAACTTACTTTATACGACTTTTCTTATAATATAATAGGTACTTAATTTTTCAACATCTATCTCTCTTCTTCTTTCGTTATTGCTGATAATCTTATTACTGATATCTGATTACTCCACAGTAATCTAAAGTTAGCGGTTTTTTTTACCGCTTTTGGTAAAAATTGGTATATACAAATTGTACGGTACGTTTAGTGTTAAAAATAATTTAGATACCCTTAATTATTGAATAGATACGATCTTGAATTTAAAAGAAATTTTGGTCAAGTTGTAGGCGAAGCGAGCAAATTTTTATACAAATTTTGATTCAAGAACTAATAAAAATATTAAGATACAATAGTAATTTTCCTAAATACAGCAACCGTAAGTAAATGTGTAGCTGCCTACCCTACATACATACATTATATTATGTACCTACATGTTCATAAATATAAGAAAAACCGCTTATTTAAATAGATTTTTTTTTTATTTACTAAAATGCCTATAAAAAAGTTTAAAATATTACTGTGCTCTTAAAAATATGAAATATTTGTGTGTTTATTAAATTTATGTCTATGATTTTTTTTTATTTGCCGTATGTTTACTCTATTAAATTCTTTCTCTAGGAAAATGTTATTACACAGCCACCCAGTTCAACTTTAGAGCGTCAGCAAATCGGCACTTTAGTTCATCTAAATTTTTATAGCTCTATATCATAACACTCTCCTACATATACTCTATACATAAGGTAAGATACCCACCGCTTGCAAAGTCATACACCATTTAAATGTTTCAAGAATAAAGCTGAAAGAAATTTTTAGACGAAAAAGAAAAAATCTATATAAGACATTGTACAATATACATAAGTACATAGATATTTATATATAACGTATACATATTATATGTTTTTTAAGTCATATAATATACATAAGATATACATAACGATCTTATATATATTTTTTGGTTTTATGATATTTCTTACTTCATTTTAGAATTTTCCATTTAATATATTGCAATAGATATACATATACGGACTTTTACTTGTCTTATGCCAACATAAAATTTAAGTATGGACCTATGTTATTTGTGAATTACTATCTATTGACAATCTAAAATATCTTACATTTAAATAAATTTATTAGACAGACTGATTAAGATTAAGAATATTTAGATAATGTGCTTAGTAAATATAAGCCAAAAAGTATTTAATGATAAATCGCTAACCGAATTAGTGAAATTATGCTGGAGAGTTATTTGACTTAAGGAGATCTTACCATAAGCTTCCATATGTGTTTCATTCTGAATGGTCGAGAAAACTTGCTTCAAACACAATAGATGAGTCTAAATTGATAACAAAAGAAGTAAAGAAGGAAAAATTGGCTACGCCGATTATAATATACCCGTATGAGTACTTGTGTATTATTTACAACTTTGTACGTGTCTACTTTGTCTGTACAATAAATATAATTGGGTAAATTGAATACAAATGAATAAAAACCCTAGAAATGACATAAAATTGATTGCAGCGCCATAACAGTACTTCGTGGAATTTTTTAGACTATGAATGAAATCTTCATTTTTTTATTCTCTATCATTTTCGTCATATTATTTTTTCCGTAATCTAAATACTTTTCGGGAAATGATTAAAATCCCTAGAAATTAAATAAAATTGATTGCAACGCCATAACGGTAGATTGTACAACTTTTGGTCTTTGAAAGAAATCTTTATTTTTGTATTCTCTATAATTGTTGTCATATTTATATCAAAATTAGGTGCACACTGTACCACAGTCTCCTCTATTTAATAAACTGTCAAAATTTCAGCTTTCTAGCTTCAGCTGGAATCTTGATCACGGACAGACGGAGGAGCGTTACAAACTCCGTACCAAAGTTATAATACCCTTGATTAACATCACACGGGTATAAATATTAAGACGCGACCAATGTCAAATAACAATTGTACTTTGCGATCAAAAAGAGAAAAACTAGAAAAGATTAGTTTGCCAAAATTGTCTCCACTATTCTTTATATATTCCGTCTTTATATATTCCATAAATAAAAGATTGGTCGGTTGGAACATAAAACTTCAGTATTTGTACATCGTAACGGCCAGTAGTACCAGATTGGTCTGTCCCGGTTTGTGAGCGACCATTGGAATTATAGTAAATTGCAAAAAAAAATCTGATATCGGTAGATATAATAAACAAATTGGTTTTCTTAGTATTGAAATGCCCTAAATTGGTTAATGGTTGGTTAATCGATTCAATATAAATTGTTAGATATTTTGATAGTTTTTATTTTGTAACAAAGTCATTAAATCCTAATTTTATTTTTTTAACTTTGCAGATAAGCATAATCACACTTTAAATGAGATTAAGTTGAAAAATTTGGCGCAAAAGTTTAATATTTACTTACAGTTACTCATTAGAACTTTGGCAATTCCTACGTTCCTACTTGGAAACAATCCAAAAAGAGTATTTTCCTTGAATCTAAAACAGCAGAAAAATACCTATACATTTACATAGTGCATAGGTACTTACATAGGTAGAAGCTTTATTTCCCTTAAAACAATGAAAGGTTTCCTACATGTACAAATATGTACTCCATTTTTAGAATCATGTTTTTTCTTCTTTTCAATTTATTATAACAAAAAAACATAACTACCTACATATGATCAAATTGTTTGAACACCCTGGCGGAAGAATAAGTATAAAATTAAAGATAATATTTGTCTCTGTCTTATAATATAGTAAATGCTTTGGTAGGTACTATACCATGGTTCTAACAAGTAACTTTCTGTTAATTAATATTTTAGCTATAGTTTTTTTTTTCCTTTAGAGTTTAGAGAACAAAAAAAGTATAATTTGTATGACAAAATTGTTTAATAAATGTCCCTATTAAATCTTAATTCCTTTAATTTTAAAATTTAAAAATTGTTTTTTTTTACAAAATATTAACTTTTTTTTCACGATAAAATAATGTGTCTTGACCTTTTTAGCGGCATTGGAAGAAATCTGCTATTCTTATTGAAAATATCTATATCAACAAGCCAAATAAATTAAGTGGGCGATTTTCTCGGCACAGGTATTCACATACCACTTATAATTACTTATAGACAAAGTATTTAATACTTTAACCAGCCCTAATTACTTAGTAAAAAGTTTTAAGCCAGTTTTTAATGGGATAAAGTATATTTTAGTCCTAATATAGTAATCAAAGCTTTTACAGACAACCTTTTTACACATATAAGTCTATTTATTAAAAAAACGGACTATACCCAACCAATAGTAGAGAAAATATACCTACTACCTAGTCCTTTTCCAAACAATAGAAAGATGAATTTGGTATTTGAATACATAAAAAGGATTTATGTGTGGTTAAACCACAGCAATTTAGCAAAGTTCTTATTCTTTGTCCAAACCATCATTAATTTAAAGCAAATTCTTCATTTTCATGACATATTGTCAAGTGAACCAAACCCAAAACTTCCACCAAAAGTTTATATCAAATTTATATCCTATTTTAAATAGAAACTTTATCCTTGGTGTCTCTCATTTTCTATGAAATTTATATAAGCAATTTTCAGAGCCATTTCTGAAGATAGTTTAAGTATAATTCAATTATGTACATGAGCTTATAAGCTACACACATATATATATATATACATATACGTATACAACAAACCTACATATAGATACGCTCGTCTACGTTTTTATAAAGATTAAAAGAATTTGCGTGTGTGTTCTCAAGTTTCATCGTTTCTTTGAAACATAACAACGCCTCAGGTAAGATTACTTAACGTTAAATTGGTTTTTCTATTAAACAAAGGAAAAAAAAATGGTTTTTAAATCTTCGTTTTAATTTGTTTGGAGGAAAACTTATATTAAGTGCTTCAGATTTAAGCTTTTCAAATAAATTGGAGGGGTTTCTTTTTTTCTCAAACAACGTACATTTAGATGATAAAGTAAAACAAAATGATTATTTATTTATGTACACTATATGGGCTACATAATAGGCTTTTTAAAAAATTGATTTGTCCAATCATTTTGTCCTATTAAAATACAGTAATACTGCCGCTTACGGGAATTCAAAGTTTGCGTTTCTTGATTTTTTTTTTTTCGTTTAGCAACCTCCACCCTTAGCAACCTCCATCTTTAGTGTTTCTCTTACGCATTGGATTTCCTTAAAATCGTCTCTTGAATAAAGAGTCCGTCTGCATATGAAATGTTCCTATTCCAAAATAAATAGTTTTTAAACAATAAAAGGACTAACAACATTTGATAAAATTTATTATTTTATACACAGCACAACTTTTTCACCGACAATCTCTACTTACATATGTGCAAGGCTGCATTGCATTTAAAAACTTAAGTTGCCGATAGAAAAAAAAACCACTTTGTATTTTATCCTATTAAGTGTTTATCAAAACATTAAATGAAAATATCTATAAATCGATTTACTTATAAATAATGCTCGTTATTTAATTTGAAAAAAGCTTATACTTCAGGACAGAGATTATGTCTACTTTACATCATTTCTATATATCATTTCGGGGGAATTATTTCTATATCGATTTCCTAACATCTAAACAAAAATCACATATACTAATATATATAGATATTTATATGTATATAGAGAATGTATTGTTGTATATGCGAGAATCTTCGGATATATGTGTATATAAATATATACATATACATATATATATATATATTCGTCTATATGACGAATAATGTTTTCATTCAAATAGAATAACAAATTATTTTTCCCATAAATAAGCGCATTTTCTGCTCCTAAATTAATTATATCCAATAACATAAAAACCATTAATGGACCGAATTTTATTTGATGATAATTGCTTTATTTTGACAGTAATTGATTATGAGAAGCAAAACAGTTTTATATCACTACCTGTCAATTAGATGAGTTTTTTCTCCATATGATGAACTATCAGTTAAAAAATTAATTTCATTAATTACAAAAAAATAAATTACAAAATATGTGTTCACTCTATCTGTTCCACTGGTCAATAAATTTATTTTAATAATAAATTTCAGCATTTTTTTATTTTTGGATGGAACTTTTTTTCATTTTTGTTTTGTTTTTTTTTTTTCATTTGGAATGGCGCATAAACGAGAAAATTCGTTTGATAGAGCGAAAGAAATGCATAACATTCATTCAAGCGTGTGCATGTACGTACAATTGTACGAATATTGAATTTTAAAAAAATAGATCTTTTTTTTTGTATTTACTGGAAAATAGTAGATTTTCGGTAGTTGTGGTAAATTTTCATTATTTTTATTTGCTCTGAAATTTGGCGAACGGATATTTTTTGATCCTCAATTAATAAAAACAAATTTTGATTTCTGCTTGTTATTGAATATCGTTACCGAGTGCTTCGGGCTCAATTGTAGACTTTCCAATGAGAAATTGTGAATAAAGGACATTCTATATTTTTATTGTATGTCGATCGATTGGTTGCAATCACTATTATCTCTTTCAAAAAATTATTTTGAATTTTCAAATTAAATTCGGCAAAAATATAATTCACTTTTCCTAGCTGGAGTTCTCCTGATATATTCATTATTGCCTATTTACATAAACTCATAATTAAGTATATAGTAATAAACCATATACCTATGTATAAATATAAACAGAGTACACAATGTATGTTCTATGCCCTTAAATCCAGGTTTGACACAATTTTGTATGTACATAAGAAATTTATCGTATGACTTTTAAGAAAATAAGCTCTCTTGTATCGAATCAAAAAAACATTAGCAGCATAGAGGTGTTATTACTTTTCCAAAGAATATGAATTATTCATTGAGACATATTTCATATGGGAAATTATAATCATTCTTATTATATATAAGACAACCTGAACTTTATGTGTATGCACGTACTCGTACATACTTCAATTTTTAATAAATACCTAAATCATATTACACCAAACATTTATACTGAACAGGATCCTATTCGTTTTTGTATTTACATTTTTATACAATTTTGATTTGATAAAGTTCCTTTAAGCATAACTCCTTGAGTAAAGAGTAAGTTTATGTGAAAAGTTCTTTTTAAAGCACAATTTGACAAGGTGACAAATATAGGTGCAAATATACACAAAACAAGACGAGTAAATACTTTATGCTCTACCTTATACCTGCATTTGTACAGTATATGCTACCACACTATACATATATGTAGATCTATAGGTAAAAAAATAAAAAATAAATTCAATAAAATGTAAATAAAATATATTTTTTATTCTAAAAATGTTTCACTTCCAACTTCCTATGCATATCCTACAATGTATATTCTAAATGAACTCTTATAGAAGTTGTGCAAGTACCATCGATGCAATAGCTTTCAGTGACATCTTATTCAATTGCTAATAAAATATCTAACAAGAGATACATAGGAAGATGTTTGCTTGTAAGAAAATTGAGTTTAACTGAATTGACGAAAAGATGCATACATTGGCAAGCGGTCTAAGCTGCTATAAAATGTTAAAAGTCAACGATTTTATTTTATCAATTTTTTGGTAATATGCCTAACATTTCTTATTCTACATCAGTGGTTCCAGACTAGGGTGCATGATAGCTGCTTTTTCTTTTTATTATTTTAAAATTACATATGTATTGCAGAATGTTCTAAACCCATTAGCTTCCAGTGTATTCATGCGAGTACAAACTTGTTATGACCTATTTGAGGAATGACTTCTTAGAAAAGTTTAGTTGATCTGACCGTTGTCCTGAAACCACGACACCCTATTATCACAAACTGATAAGAAAATGTCGATACATTTTTATATTTATATTTTCATATTGTTCCTATAAGAAAAATGTTCAATGGTTTTGCAAAAATAGCCACATTAAATAATTTTGGCATTAAAGGGTTAATATATACCCACTTACAATAAAGTCATTTATGTAGATATTATAAACCATTCATGGTGCTAAACTATTAAATCTTTTAAAAACGCCATTTTTTTGTTTAATTATGATTATGATCTAAAAATATTTTTTTATTCATGGAAAAAATATCATCTCTCCTCTCTAAATGTTAGGGTTGCTAAAAATATTTTTTTTTATAAATTTTACCAATGTTTTTGTTAGAATGTTACTAAAATAGCAGAAAATGTTCACAAAAAAATGTTAAATTAAAAAAAAAAAAGTGTTCAAATTCGATCAAATGTACTTTTTACAACTTATTCCCGAAATATTTGTAACTGGAATTGTTACAGCCTGCATTTGCCTTATATGTATTATGTATGCATTGTTGGTAGAAGGAAAAATAAAAACTATTTCTATTTCGATAAGCAAAATCAACAATTTCCCTATTGCATAGAAAATTATAAATAATTTATTTAGGAAAATTTCTTAAAAATACCTTGAACTTTGAATGATTTTCTTTTGGAAATTGATGTGGTTAGAAAATAATTATTATGTTGTAGGTACTTACATATACTAACGTAATGTATATTTCACGTTGTATATGTACATGTTTATGTACATTTGTACATACATATATGAAAGTTATACAGGCAATAATAATTTCGATAGAACATTTTCGTTTTCAAGCTATTACATTTGGAAAATCCAACATTTTCAAGAGTTTTTGATATGAGCATTGAATATAATATGTATTATGTATGTATGCACGATAAATCTAAATAAATATGTACGATACAGTACATACATACCTATACATACATATTATATGAGTTCAATTCAATTGAAATGATATAATTTAATCAAATTGAAATTGAAATATATTTAAAATTATTTATTTTCTGTTAAGGTTATAGTGCAGAGTATGGGATCATAGGAACTAGCTGAAATGCGGTTAAAATAGTTAACCAATTCGTAAAATAATAAAATAAACAAATAAATAAGGTTATGATTTTTCAACAGCAATGACGAGCTTCGAGTAGCTACAAAGGTGTACATTTTTCAGGATTAGCAAATTCAGCTTTCAAATGGGGTACCTGCCACCGAAATTTTTTGTTTCCAAACAAATGATACACATAGGTACACCATTTCTAAAAATGGGATAATGTCGTAATCACAGTTACAGTTACTTTTGAAAAAAAGATTAAAAGGAATTCTCCCATGTATAAAACATTTTTTTCAATTTTCTTTATTTTCACATTTACAATTGACCCAAAATTTTTACTTAAAAGTTTTGATTTTTCCATTGTCCTAAAAAGGAAAATACATATATTGCGAAAATCAGAACACATGTTAAAAGTTCCGACGTTAATGGGTTTCAAATGATTTTTAGTCGGAAAATTTGTAAAATATTTGCACAGATTTTCTACAATTAACCCAAACGAATATATTTCCACAAAAAAGGTTATGAAAACATTAGCACAACGAACCGTTCACACAAAAATGTATACTCCACTATATACAAACAAACCAAAAACATCTTTAGATGGTCTGACATAACAAATGTTGGTATCACAACACCATACCACCCCCCACCCTCCAAAGTAATATTAACAAAACATGCTTCCACATATTATTCTAATAATTATGTATGTACAGTAGACATGTACCTGCAATGATCGTTATTTAATGGTAAATATAAATGTTCCAGCCTGACCATTTGGCATAATAATCCAAACAAAATTTCTGCCGCAAAAATATAGATTTCTAAACAATAATACAACATGGATAGATGCCGATGTGTAGTATAAAATCGCATCGATAAATTGAACAATTGCGCTAATACAAAACAATCCTTTAAACAAATTGCTTGTAAAACGATAACAAACAATGGTCGCGAAATGATTTGTGGCCAAACCGAATGCATTTTATGTACCAACAAGAAAATAGAAAATGTAGTGTAATTGCTATAATCAAAATAATATATACATATATATATATAGAACTCTTTTTTCCAGCAAAAATTGCGAATGGATTGGAAAATTGCTGTAACACCCTTACTATGGCCATTGGCCAATATACATAATGTACAATTGTACATACCTACCAGATAATACCAATGATTCCAGAATTTAATGGTATACTTAAATCAATTTAATAGATGGTTTAGTATTTCTGGTTCTGGATGTTATCAAATATTTGGCATCATTAAAAAAAAAAAAAAGATAAAGTTAAGGTCCAAAGGACTAAATTTTTGGAAACTTTATTTTATTCTAGTTTCTTGATATTTTATTTTTGAAAATTTGCAATTCTTTAATAATAATTGATTGAATACATTTCTGTAGTAGAATGTGAAATAATGTAGTAAAATTGACCAATAATAATTTACGTAAATTTTTCACTAAGTGAAATATTTTTCCTATATCACTAAAAATAATGTGGATTGATTAGGGATAAGGTGCTTTTTATGCAAAATGAACGCATTCGTAATAAAACCGTCTTTTTAAATATCTAATCACAAAGGAATGGAACGCACCACTTTCGGAGACTGTACGTCTGATTGCATTGTAGCTAACTTCATTCTATAGGTACTGACAAATATATTTTAACCAACGTCATTTTGGTTGTTGTTTTTTATGCGAGTTTGAATTGGCGAAAATTGCTGAAAATTTAACCTAGTGGAGATGTAACATTTAAAAAGCATATATCGGCAAGGAAGATTTTTTTTTTGCATTATCAGTCTTCTGTCTCATTATTTTCCTATAGAAACTCATCCTATATAAGCAAGTACATAATCATATTTTAAATTGGTTTTTCATCAACTCTTAAAAATAATGCAAAGATTGGAAGATTATTGTGCGATGTTGAGCCTCCAATATTAATTGCGTACTTAGAACTCTTCATTACCTACTTAACATTTCTGATATACACAACCATATACGTAATATGTATGTATCTATTGTTAAAAATAGTGTATCTATTGCTTTTATGTTTGCACCTACATACATAATATATATTGTGTATATACAAATAAGAAGTATTAAGTACATAGATATACATATGTATGATGTATATATACAGAAACATTGTTACATGATTATGTATAACCGGAAACACGAACCACTTTATTACATTATCTGTGTATATAATGTTATGTATCCTTTTGCTTTTATTCCTTTTAAAAAATTGTCTACATTATTCTGTATAAAATTATACAATACCAAAGTATTTCACCATATTTGTATTCAGATTTAAGAAAAGGTGAAATGATAAATGATTGCTATTTATAAGTAAGCCCAAATAAAATAGGGCTTATAATGCCATATTTTACAACCCGCCTAGATATGATTTTTTTATGTGGTTTAAAAATGCTGAAAGTGTGATAAACAAAATGAGGGAGGTGAAAATAATATTAGATATAATGAGTTATTGACTATATGGTATATACCATCTAATTTGCACGTTTACCATAGGGATGCTTTTGTTAGGGGATTTATTTAATTTTTTTTTTTTTTTTTTATTAGCTATAATCAAATAGGCATTATTCAATATATATACATATACATATATAGGGAATTATTAAAGTGACTGCTTTTACGGTAGGTAAATGTTGCTCATTTTTATGTGGGCAAGGTGATAATTGGTGAATTTTTTCGTTTAAGCTTTCCCACGTAATTAGAAATTTATTGTCAAATAAATATACGTGGGTAAAACGATTTATATTAAAAATGAATTAGGTTTTTATGTGATGCTGTTAAAGTTTTTAACATTTTTGAGGATTTTTCTTAATGATTTTTTTTTTTTGGTTCTCATGGATATAATTTTCAGATTTGATAGCATTACATACATATTTATGTACAGTAGATAGAAGGACGGTTTTTATCACACATTTCCATATCTATCACGAAATCTTAATCTTCTATAGTAACTAAAGTTGTTTAGGTGTTCACAATTTCTTAATGGAGTAGAATTAAAGTAAAAATAGGCATTGTCGCAAGCGCAACATTTATTTCAAATCATTAGTTAGAAGTACACTTTAAAAAGCCACACACAAAATTTATTGAAGGTAAGCGAACTAAATTAGTTAGCCAGCTACAAATAATATAAATTAATCGAAATTAGAATATGTCCCGCAGCTAATGGATTATTTCTATATTTATAATTTGATGATGTTGAAGTCAAATTCGAACATCTTCATTTTTATCGAGGAATAAAACTTTTTTTATTGTACATAGATACTAATTTTTAATTATATAGATACTATTAATCGCATTTCAAAGAATTTTAATTTTTCCAGTATTTGCTCATTTACTCGAATATTTTTACATTGTTGCATAATTTTTAATAGTTTTTCTTTCTTGTAACTTCACTCATAGGCTACTTCACTCTATAAGTATACTTCGTTATTGTTCTTTTATTCTTATACCACTGAAAATTCTAACTTAATTTTCACTTCACAATGAGACTTCGAATTTTTGCGCACAATTTTCTCATGGCTATTGTTAGGTACAATAGAGTACAATGAAATTGGTGTAAGACATATTTTATATGAAAAACTAAAAAACACTGCAGTTTAAAGATTGGAAAAGGTAATTTGAAGAAATTTATGACAATAATATTTATAAATCGAAAAATAATCATAACGTTAATTATTTTGTTTTAACAAAATGGTTTTGGAATCTGATACGTAAAAATAAATAATACATATTATAATAATAATAATAATTCATAAATTTTTAAATAATTTTAGCATTTAAATATTTTTATTTCAAATAAAACCGGCCAACATAGATGAACCAAAATTTATTTAGAAGAAAAAGATGAGCCACCCTAACAACTAATACATTATTCATACTTTATGTCACATTTTTTTTTTAATCAACAAACATAAAATACAACCAAAAATGTTTTTAACAAAAATCGAAACAAAAAACGAATATTTACGAATAACGTTATAAAAAAATATTTCGTTTTTACGTCACGTTTCAAAAACGTCATTGCAACACTGCTTATAATAAATAATAAAAATAATTTACTTATTGAGTATAGGGAAGATAGGGTAAATATTGTATATATATAACAGAAAATACATTTTATACCATTTTTTGTAAATATATCGCAAAGGAATTCCATTCTCAACACTATAGAACTAACATTTTACTATAATATATATACAATAATTAATTTCAAATTTCGAGCTTATTCTTTAGGGTTAATGAACAATTTATCTGGAAGTAATTTATCATAAATTTAACTTAAAATCAATCATTTTGTTTAATCCTTTTTTCTATTTTTTTAATTCCAATATCAATATTTTTAGATATAGCGTTAATAAACTTGCGGAAAACTTAACTCAATTATAATTGTCACATTTGTATACATTTTACAATATACATATGTACATAGATGACAAAGCATTTATCCACAATCACATTACATAACCACTCTATTGTTAAAATAAGCAAAATTTCAAAATTCATCCTTTGTTAATTAAGACAAGAGACAACTTCAATTATTTAGTTTATTTCGTGACAAAATCTGGTTAATATTAATTCTAAACACTCAATTACTAGTGGTAAACCTAATTTCAAATCTTTTACCTACAGTGATTGAAATAGATTTGTCTTTTCCTTATCCTACCATAGGATATTCCATTTGGAAATAGTTGCCTACCTGGAATTAAGTGTAGAGATTAATTGATTTAAATTATTTTGCTCATTACACTTGGAGTTTTACGATGTTCTGATGGTATATCCAGATTTAGAGGCAATGACTTACAATAAATTATGGATGCCATTGAATGGTGTCTTGTTATTTACGACGAATACCTTTGAAATTAACTAGAAGAATTGAATATAAATAACATATAATGTCTTAATTAATGAGCCAAAGTAATTTCATAGTCTTTAAGCACATATCCTTCATTATTATTTCCGTAATTCAATTTCACCCTTAGAAGAAAATTATATTTTCTCTAGCTCATAGCTTTCTTTTTTTTTTTTATTTACTAATTATCGTTTAATGGAATTTTCTTTTGCCTTTGACCTTCTTCTATATATGCTGCAAAATAAAAGTCAACATACCGACAACGGAAAATGGTTTTTATATAGCTACTACACACATGGTATGAAATAAGGACTTTATCTAGAGTAACCCTCTTGCATTTGTGGAAGCATAATATACATGGGAGTTATTTAATGTGTCCGTTACACATAAAATAATATTCCACGAGCTACATGTGTGCGGTACGTGTGTACGTACGTACTATACATAATATACTTACTTTGTTGACGTTCCTTGTGAACACTCGGCTTCCTTTTATATTGCAGATTTGCAGACTATACGTAGTCGACTATATTTTCTGTTATTAAGGTAATTTGGAGTTGTTTTTTAGCACTTTGTGAAACATACACGTTGAAGTTAAAGCAGCTTTATGTTTTTATTTAACAATTAACTGAATGTCATCTAAAGATTACTTGAAAAGTTATCAAATTAATTCTACCTTAGTATTCTTCAAACTTCTCAACCTCAAACTCTTTTGAGGTGAAACGTCGTTCGTTTTGAGTAACATTATTATAAATGCATATTTAAAGTTGGTTAATCGAATATTTAATTACTTTAATTAACTTATTTTTTATAGTTAAAAAAAGAAGATTAAAAGGTTTTAATTTCATTCTAATGAGGTTCGAAAATTCCGGTGATCCGGCAACCATTTTGAAATTAGGCTCCATTAGCATTTAAAAAAAAAATCGTGTCCTGTTTGTAATAGTTTATCTAATCAAATTAATATGTATTGGCATGCATAATCCAAGTAAAATTGATTTTGTTAAAACTTTTTGGGTAATTTTGCTAATGCATTTGTCAAATAAAATCATTTATGTGATTGGCGTTGAACCGGAAATTGTTTTGCATAAAATGTACTAAAAAATAAAATTCAAAATTTATAATTTTCTCCATAATTCCATAGAGATCCTTTCGAAAAAGGAAATATATTACTCAAATAGAAATTATTGTTTTAGTTTATTTTACAAAATTGGAATTTATGTTAAAAATATGCTAACAATACAATGACGAAACATATTAAAATTTAGTATATAATATAAAATGCTTATCTTGAATTATATATCGTATCCTTTAAGATACAAAAACCCTCTTGGTATGTATACAAGTATAAAACATATTATACCATATTATACATATGCAGAGTGTAATGTTTGAAAAGAATATTTTCGATATTTTATCAGATATTTGGATATAATAAATGGTTCAGTTGTTAGAGTTTTTAAAGAAAAGAATTGCCAGAAGCTATTCGAAAACTATTTGTTTTATACATTATTTACTAGGTATATGTACATTGTACATAGTCATTGGTACATATATGAATCTATTGTATATGTATGCATGGATACTTTACTTAGTTGCTATATACCATCAGGATTTATATTCATTATTTTATTATTAAATCTGAATTTTTTTTGGTCAGACTTATTTAATTCAAAAACAGAATAGTCAAAACATAAACAATTTAAATCGAGTAGAATCCGAACTATCCGGCCTCAAAATTAAATACGTGTATAGCATAGAAGATGAGAGACAATTCTATAATAATCTTCTATCGAAATCACAAATTAAATTCACATGTCGTTCATCGTTAACATAAACATTTTCTTCAATTTACTTGTAATTTCGAAAATTTGTCTGGCAATAATTTTATTAGGAAATTTTTCAAATGTTATAACACACATCTAGAATTATCTGATGTTAGATATAACCCGACAGAAGTAGACAAAAACTTTGGTTCACATTGTATACAGTGTAGATAGAGTCGTCTATGTTTTCCCAGATATCACCTGAAGAAAATCCTTCTATTTCAGCATGTGCCAGCAATAAACAAGGTTTAGTACTGCGGTGCAAAAGTTTGAATATAAGTTTTTGCATAGCTGAAATAGTTGGTATAGTTTTGAAAGTAAATCACGTATGTGTTATATAGAAGTAAATTAGGCAAAGAATTAATATCTGGGATTATTACCTACATAAATATGATTATGTTAATAAGGGTTGTTTAACTTGTTGTTTAATGCTAAATGTGGGGATAGACAATTACAATGAAACTATTGGTAAAAACCTATTTTTTGTTGGTTTAGTTTAATTTGTCTCCTATAGGTATGTATTAACAAATGATTTTTTCTCATGTTCTTTTGAGTCATTCATAAATGCCTAAAGGAGGAATAAATCTTTAGGTACCATAATTAGGGCTAATTGGTTCGATTCCGCATTTTGTCCTGTGGGTCCAATTGTCATTATATATTTTAACAAATATTTCTATAGTAGAAGACTATTTCGTCTATAAGCTTTGTCTTCTATGAACATTGGGTATGTCCATTCGATTGTTGTATGAATAATTTATCGAATTACTCTGATTATTATCATTTAAATAGAAATTATTTAATTTTAGGTATTAACTAAAACTTCAACTGGCCAAACCTAACCATTTAAAGTAAAATTAGACTAATTTGATTATAGGTACAAAGATTTCGTAAAATAACTACGAAAATTAAATAATTTCTACTTTTAGAAAAATCAAGCGTTGTGTTTTATGAAAATAATTGCCAAAACATGCGAAATAATGAAAAAATTAATAAGTAAATTTTTAACCGGAATAATTTTCTCATTCAAATTGTGTAAGAAAAAAAAATAGGTTAATTATGGAAAATTTTGAGAAATTGAACTTTTTCTTTTAGATTTCGTAATTTTTTTTCCATTTTTAAAGTTTACCATCATTTTTTTCATACAGTGTGCCATAAATGTTGAATTATTAAACCGAAAATAAGAGAGGGGGCATTCATTTTTAAATTAAACCTAAAAATGTGGATTTCCTAGCCTTTTTATGGAAGTTATAAGCACAAACGTAGTTTTTGATCCCTCAAAATTAAAATCATTCCACCTACCCAACGGTCAATTTTGGACCCCCCCACCGGTGCAATTTTTTGCTCAAGTCGATCGCAGGAACACGTCCTGAAAGTATTTCCCTCAAATGTTGGGACACCCTGTATATGTATTTTTTTTAAGCAATCTATTTTTTTCTCAATTGGACCAGCAAAAATTCGATAAAAACAATTGTAAAGAGGCCATTATTATAATGGTAACACGAAGCGAAAGTCATCAGCCATGCTGATAACGTATAATAAAATTGTTCCATGTTGCGTTATCCTACAGAACATTTTGTTCACATAAACCAAATACTGAAAATGTCTATTTATTCCCATCAGTGACTCAGCTACTTACAACTTATTTCCGACAAAATGTTGTCAACGTCTCCCTACCCTACTCAAAGAAAATATTATGAATTCATTATACCAAAATGAATTGAAATACTTTCTCACAAGTATTTTATTTATATTCGAGTATATACATATAACAACATGTACATATTTTTGGCAACATCTGGTCAATATTATACGATTATTACGTGCCCAATAGCTTACCAGAGAGAATATAGTACATCTTCATATAAGAAAATATCTTTTACATGGAATAAATATACTGCCGCATTTTACCATTTATATATGTAGAAGACTAGGGTAATTTAGCAAAACCGTTATTGGCCTATCTAAAATTAAATGCATTCAAATGAAATATTTAATGATTAATTTCTGAAGGTAGAATCAATTGATTATGCAAATTTATATATCAATTTTGGTTGGTCAAACATTTTCTTTCTAAGATTTATTATTTAGTTACTTGAAGAAGAAATTTATGAAAAATATTATTATAACACATTTTTGGAATTAATTTTTGTCAACATGAACATTTACATATGTTTTTTAGTTAGTAATATCCAGTTGAGTAACAGTTGGGTGAACGAACACACCCCTTTTTGATGCAATAAAACAACGAAAAAATATTGATGATGGAAAACAACGATAAAATATTGATGATGGATTAGTGGAAATGTCTGTTAACTAAATACAAGTACGAAATGAATACTTTCTCGTTCTGACCACCATCTTTGATTAGGCTGTCATTTTGAAATAAATTATATGACAAAAATCATTTTGTGGTCGTATTTAGCTAGTCGTCATTTCTAGCAATCTTTCATCAATATTTTATCGTTTAGAACCGATTAGCATGAACTATTAATTGTACATGTAGAATTGTTGTCTGTTTTAAAATTTTGTATACTATACTTAAGATGGTCATTATCATTACTTGATCAGCAATACTTTGAACATTAGTTAAACCACTTAGGTAATAAATTTTCATAATGATCGAAAATGGTATTGGCTTGGTTAGAAAATCTTTTCGTTTTTTTTTGAGTAATTCAGTTTGACTGTATATTCAATTTTACTGTAATTTACTAGTAAAGTTTTTTTGTTTGAAATGTTATTTTTCGGGAATTTCCATAATTTGGTTCAATAATTGGTTTAAATTTCAATATACTACATATGTATGTAAGTATATGTATACCTAGGAGCAAAACTAATAGATAAAAATTGCTGGTAACTATGGCAAAGTTTTGTTCTGAATTTTTCAATATAAGCTGAGGAGTGCACACTAAATTTTAAAAATGAAGATAAAAAAAGAGGGTTTTTGATACATTATACCGAATTATTTTAAGTCAGTGAAGCTAATTTAAAATATGTATGTACCAATTTCGTTGATTTTATTCATATTGAAATAAATAATATTTTTTCCAAACAACCAATTACTATATGGCTGCTTCGATATGTACGAATGATTTTCTGTTACCCGTAAATATTATGTTGAATCTACTCTATATATACATACATCAAATACATATGCATATAAAATATTGAAATCGAAATATATTGGATATTACATTATCTGTGTAGGCACAGAACGAGTACCAGCAACCAGTACATGTTCCAATACCATGAAAAATGATAAAATATCTGGATTTTTAATCAAAATTGGTTTTATTTGCATACTTGAATTTGTTTTTATATTTTTTCTTTTATATTTAAACCAATTAAACATAAAAGCATTGATTCCTTTTTTTATATTTGATGTTCATATTAATATTTAAAAAATAGCGTAAAACACCATTTTTTTAAAAATTAGTTTGGATAAATAATACGCTTATTAATTAGTAATATTTTATACGGTTTCAGTTATAAACAAAGAGATTTTTTTTAAGAGTAGGTTTCATATTCTAAATTAGGATGAAAAAGGAAAAGGATGAAAATATTTTTTACAGGTTATGATACCCTAATATCATCATCTTGCTATAATATCATTTTAGTATTTTGATTAATCACAATTTATAACTAATGACTACTTTTTTGTTGCGTAAATAATTGTCATACTACAAGTAATTAAAACATATGCCATAAAATAGGGCCTACTATTTAAAGTTGATATTGAATCGCCCGGAGAGCATGTAGGTGTAGATGCAACATTTACTATACAAATAACATTCCTGTATGATGTACTTGTACATATTAATATTTAATATTAATTAATTAATTAATGTTTGTCTTTTGATTAAACTACAAAATGTATTATAGTCTAAATCTCCCTGTATGTATTATAATATCTCGTGAACCATCCATGTTATGTATTATGTATTATTTCGTTCAGTGTTTACGGCTTTACAAGAGGGAGAGGAAGAAACGTACAAATGGGATTCACAGAAGTCCAGTTTCAGCGATCAAAGTGGTCACAAGTATTAAAAAAAAACAAACAGAAAAAAATTCACGACAAAAGAGAATAAAATAACACTCCACACTGAAAGATTAGTTAGACGGAATCACAAGACAAAATGGAACAAGGGACATTCATTCACAAATAAAAAAAACTAGGACGTATAAGTTAAAATCTATTATTTAACACGTTGCGAACCATTCCTGCGTCTTATCCCTTAATTTTAAGTAAAATGAAGTGTTTCAATTTATAATCTCCATTAGCTCATTTTTCTCCCCTTTGAATTTTTTTTTCTCCAAAAGCCCCATTTATTGCTCTTTTAAGTCATATTTTCATTAAAAATTCGGCTAAGATTTCAATAATATTTTTCAATAATTTCAATTCACAATAAATTATTAATAAAAAAAATTACCTTTTTAGCCAGCATGTGGAAATGGAAGTAGGGAGCGATAGAAAAATATATAACATAAATTAGGTACATAAGTATGTATATGTAAAAGATTACTTGTTTTTGAGATGACATCTTATTACATATGGTGGTAATAAACAAAGCTGCCGCTATAGCCTGTTTGTTTAGCATTTTTATTATTTTAGCTCAGTTATTTTTAAATACCGAGATTTACTTACGGCCATATTAGTAGATTGCACATATACAGGAGGGTGATGTAAGAAACATACCTTACGATTTATCTGACAAACTGTATGAGATAGAAGCTTTAGTACATATTTATAGAAAGGGAAAAGTGTTTTTAATTCATGATATGGCCTATTAAAATTTACAATTTGTGTAGCCTTAAGAACATAATGGTAAAATGATACTGGATCAAGGATACATAAAAGGAAAGGTATTATTTTCGAATATAGTAAAGTAAAACCGCAAATTGATTACATACAAATATTTTTATAATTTTAGAAAAGTCAGTGCTTAAACAATGTGTATGTGTATATTATAGAAAAGAAATAAATCTATTAAAAAGATTGATATACATACATAACGAATTGAATACAACATTTATGATTCATACCCACATCTTAGACACAATATAAAATTTTTTTTATAAAATAAATTGCTTCACTTAAAAAGCACCCACAAGAAAATCTCCTCAATCTATATTCCTATAATAAATATCTATAATTTGTGTATCTCTATACATAATACCTTAAAGGAGAATTTCTTGACAATCTCCATTCGTTTTTCAACATCCATACCCTACATATGTATGTACTTATATGTACCTACATACTACTACTGTATATATGTATGTTTACCAACTTCTTGTCGTATAACATTAACATATTATTCTGACGCTAGACTATTTCCAATGTCAAAAAGTCAACCGTTGAAATTTTCTACTCTTCAGCTTTCAACAAAAAAAAAAAAAAAAGGAAAAGAAAAAAAAAGGAACTTTTTTTTTGTCGCTGTTGTATATAAAATTAGATGCTTCTTGCCTTGTTCAATTCAGTTAAATGAAAAAAAGCTCCACCAAATATCCCAAACGCCATTCAACTTGACGATATTTGACAATATCAATTCCAACACGAATCCAATCAAATAAAACCATTCTGCAGAATAAAATTTTCATTTATTTTATTTATTTTTTTTCACCCAGATTCGCATAATATTTACATTTTTCATTTTCTGATAGTGAATATATGTGTTCCAGCGGGATGAAATAAATGGAAATACATAGAAGTGTATAACACCTTGTCTTGTAAAATTCATACATGCAAAAGAAAAATCGAGAACAATTCTTCAGGATGACACACATTTTGTAAAATATTTAAAGGTTTTTTAAGCTTTACTAGAAGGGAGTGTATGTTTTAGATAAGTCTTATTTGATGTTGTGTCTTTTTCTTGTGGGTATTTTTCAAATAGATAAATGTCTGCTTATATTACACGAAAAAAAGGGAGTGACAAATGACAGACGAAATTTCTTGCATATTTTTCACACAAAAAAAAAACAAAAAAAAAAATCTAATTAATTTTGATCTCAGCGGAAATTTTTATGGAAAGCATCATTTGTTCTTTGTGATATGTCGTATGGTTGTACAAGATATACGTTTAGAGTGGGGTATTATTTTATATATAATGTAAGTAGGTACATTCATATATATGTATGTATGTGTTATGCATAGCTACAGGCTGCGGCGATCGATAAACTTTATCCAAAAAAAAAACTCAAAAATAGTCCTAGTCTAGAATTTTTAAATTTTTCAATGAATAATTCTCGTTTTTCTACAATCAATCAATTGTTCTATGTATGATTACAAATAAAAAAAATTCTACTACTATTTCATAATAAAATTAATCAAATAGGTTTAGAAAAATTCCAATAACTAAATTTGACCGTTGAACCACAATTCATCACCTAACAATTTATATTTACAATTCAACACTTTACAATTCACCGACACAACTATTTACCACCGCCATTTTTCATCACCACAATAGAGATAGTTTTTTTTTTTTGTTTTTTGAAAAATATTCAAAAATCCTCAATTCACGCAAAAATATTTCAAAATAATTGTGTTTTCATGACTCAATAACTACTTACTCTGTTTGAAAAAAGATTAGAGGAATAAGGAACACGCACTCCTTCTTATATTCCCTTCGACCCTTTCCTCAAAAATGAAAAATGAAATTTAATTACCTACTAGCATTAGATAAAACTAATTCCACTTAATACATTCATAACAGCTTCATAATTAGTTCCATTAAAGTCACACTAGATGCAGATAGATGTTTCCTGGAATCGTTTTTGATATTCTTATGTTGACTTGAAACGCATACACGAATACTTAGATGATCTACATATTTCTATAGCAAAATTTAGTTTTGAAGATTGATACGAAAACTTTCTTTCTATGTATATACAAATATAGCAATGCATCCACATATCATACATGTAGGTTTAGATGATATTGCTGATGGTGAATGCAAAATAAAAATTACCATAGTTGGATTTTTCTTTAAAATGTAAAACATAATCTCTTATAACTTGAAAAGATTGAACGTCCCAAAATGCTGCCAACAGCACTTTCACAATATTGTCATAATTCAATTGAAATCTGTTTGTAGAATATAGATGTAGAACTTCACTTAAATTCACAACCAGAGTTCTAGAAGTGTACGTGAATTGGAATGTTGAATGAATTCAATGTCAAATGTCAGTTCATATGGCTGGGCATGTATTTTGATAATAATTGGTAAACATTTACTATAACTATGTATACATTTCTCAAAAGTCAAATTGATGAATATTCCAAAAAATAGCATGGCTAATTACCACCATGTATAAAGACAGTATTATATCAACAAACAAAAATCCACACTTCTTTACATTGTTGCTTGCATGATTCCACCTAATATATTTCTTAACAGTTTATATGTGATTTTGTTTGTCCCAAAGCACATTTTTATGATCCCGGATGGGCCTTTATTTTACTTAACAATGTGTTAGTGGATACTCTATTAATAATGCGGCATCAAAGCGTTATGTGTTAACGTTTGTGTTACGCTTCTATCGAAATAAAATGTTTATTTAAATTCAGTCAAAATTTGAGATACGGATAAAACACAATTTTGGAAAATTTCTATACTATTTATTTTAGTGGGTAGATTTTTATTTTACTTAAAATAATAATTGCTTTAAAAAAGAGTATGTTATAATAATTGATGGGATAACTTTGTTTGATTTACAATGTAAACTTAAAAAAAAAACAAACTTACAACGATAAAGTTATTTTCTTCATTAAAACTCAATATTTGTTGAGCCTAGGGCTTAATATGTTAAAACAATGGGCTAAACTTACTAACCGTATATTTTTTCCGAAAAAGGTAAAAAGAAAAACTTCAACCTGTTCGTAAATCAAAAACACAAAACGTCCGGAATATCTCAAAGGTGTCGTATATTTGTATACAAAATGTTTTCGGTATATCTAAAAGATTTCTTAACTTCACTTTCTCTATAGGAGCGTCGGTATAGCAAAGTTTATTTCTAGATGATTTTTTATATAGTAACTGGGTACCTATGTACCCTACATACATTCATACATAAGAGCTCTCTGACGTTTATATATATTTTGATAATATATTCAAGAATTATTATAACATTCATCATTATATTGTATATATGACTGGATTCATCATTACATGCTTTAATAATTTTACCCTCGTGTAATGAAATTCAGAGTTGATGGGGTGACATTGATGAAGCTAATATACAACACTGACTGCTAAAATGTTAAATATATCATTAATCTAAACCAACACTAACCAAGTGAAGCATATTATATACAGATTGTTAGAAAATCTCTGGGGATGCTTTTGCATTCAAAAGCTTATCTTCAGATCGAGTGGCATGAATGACAATACTCGGGTCCACTAACAACTATCTACATTTATGAGTGTTTAAATTGTTTGTCATCTATCTATACAATACAATTGTATATTATTTTAGTACACTATTTAATTAACAATTTTCCTGTTGATATTATTTTTGCAATTCAACATTCACATATGAAAGACAAAGTTTTAATATACGAGTACATCAAGTAGTAAAATGTATTTTTATATTAAATTAATTAGTGTTCCATTTAACAATTTAATAAAAGTAGGTGTTTGATGACTAAAATGGGGTTTTAAATGTTTTGTTTTAATTTTTTGGAGCGATTTATTATCATGTTCGATGCTAAGCCAAACATAACAATGTTTAAAATTCGGTAATGGTGATATTTTTAATACATATTTTTGTCATGTAATAATTATAACAATTATTTTTATATTATCATATACATAGTAAGATATACATAGCATACTGGAGTTCGTAAGAACAACAGGCTGGTTGAATCAATAAATGTTTGTCTGACACCCTCCCCCTCCTTAATCAAAAACCCACGGTTTCTTTAAAGAGGGACGCAATTGACCATGAGACGGCCTAAGTGTTGTTGCAACCCTCCTTTAAAAAAAAAAAAAAGATATACATAGTAAGATATAGTAGGAAATACTAAGATATATAGTAAAATATCATGAAAAATACTATATGTACCTATTGAAATTACCCTGACTATATCTGAAGCTGAAGTATATATCTAAAGCTAAAGAGTTAATGTATGCATGCATAATTATGGAAATCTGAAAAAGTTTTAAATTAATTATAGGAAAATACTAACTTGAAAGCTGCAAAATTAATAAATTAAAAATAGAGTCTCTTTCCATTTCATTACATGCATACATTATGTTATGCTGATTCTTTTATAGAGATTATATGTATGAAAATAAGAAATATGTACATACTTTTATGTTTTCTTTCAACAAAAAAAAAACAAAAAGAAAAAAAAGAAGCGAAAAAAAAATACTCGGAAATAACTGTACATCAGCAGACCTTTAACAGGAAAATTTATTTGAAAAGGGGGAAAAAAAACTGTGTTACACATACAAACAATTTCCATTATATATCTACATATATCTTTGATTTTTCCCCATTTTTCTTTACCTACTCAAGAATACATTTATTATCAAAATTATAGCTTACCTTTTCTTTCGACATTAAGACAAATCTATTTATATTATTTTATTCAAATTTTTCAAATACCTACAAGATACATGTATTTTTTTTTTTTCATCTTAGGCATAAATGTTTACCAAATGGGCTCTAACAAACAACCCTTATATACAATACACATAATTTCTCTGGAAAACTCTACTTAACTCTATCAGAAAATTGTTCATGTTTTCCGGTAGGGAATGTGTTTTTCAAAAGCTTTAGGGTTGTTTAATTTTTTTTTTTTCATCGTATCAGCTGCAACATACGGGTATGTTCAGTAAAACATATTTTATTAAAAGGAGTTATATATTGGAAAATGGAAACATGTTTACGGATATATAGAAAATTCTTAAATAATACTAGCTTATGAGTGAAATTGAAACAAAATTAGAGATTTGGTATATAGATTCGAACAAGAAGTTGATTGTTATCATAAGATCCACGTGTCGATATGGTAATAACGTTAATGTTCTGGACTGAACTGCGCTAGTAGTTCTACCCATACCAAGTTTCAAACCTACAGCTGACATCGACCATCGACTATTAACTACTTTCTTTTTTTGTTAACGATATAAGTATTTCGACTTTCCATTAAGTTATATGTTGAACCAGTTCAAAATAACATTGAGTTTATAAACATTTAATGATCAATCAGCACATCGGCAATATGCTATTGATTGACTCGGCATAATTTTACCTATAAATAGTAGAAATTATTTAAATAAAATTTAGATTCAAATCAAATCACTCCTCACCAGACAAGAGAACTTGATTATTCCATCATCTATCCATAAGAACTAGTAAGCTACTATTCACCAGAGCTACTATCCAAGAGAGCTTACCTAGAGTCATCCTATCACAATCGACTTCTGATAGACGCATATTATTTAAATGTATATGAATTCAAAACGTAACCCTTCGGAAATAATATTCTACTGCAAATTGAAGAACTGGAGAATTTTCAACAGAACACACTTGATCATTTCTATATATTTTGTATTTATTAATTGAAAGCGATAAAAGCTTATGGAGTTTGGTTCTTTTGCTATACCTTAATATTTATGTATAGCCAAGAAACAACATTCAATTGATTTTCAAACAAAAAACATTAGGTATGAATCAGACACGAATTCTCCTAATGTAAAATGGAATGAATTCTTTTGTAAACAAAAACTCATACCACAAAATTTAAATGAAATATTGACACTAATAACACTAAATTATGTACAAATACGTTGTACCTGTGGTAGGAATTAGGCAAAAAAAACATAAAAACAATGCTTATTTTATAAAAAAAAATGAACAAAAACCGTAAACAAAAATCCACTGATGCTATATATAAATACACTGGAATGTGATGATGACGCAAAAAGACTATATGTAAGAATTCATTAAGAATTTTATATTAAAACAAGGTAACAAAGTTTGCTATTCATTTTGAAGAAATGCTAATAAATATTCGCCATTAGACTTCTTCTGTTCATCAAGGGATTACAAGAAAAATGGCGACAACTTTAAGCAAAGCTAAAGAAAATAATTTTCGAAAAATGACAATAATTTTCCTCTATATTATATTTGTAACATAAATAAATACCAAAATGAAGAAGCAGCATTCGTTCTGTTGGTTAGCAAGAAAAAATATTATTCAATTTGTAAATAGTATAAAATATTTATTATGTAATTTATTACATATATCATCGCCGACATTCATTTGCTGAGTAAAAATATTGTAGCTATTGTGTACCTGGGCGGAATAATAAATTTTAAGTAAGATAGCACAGAGTGCTATTGCCGAAAAAGTACACGTACACGCTGAATTAAAATTTATGGAAGCCTTAAAACGAATACTTCTTTGTGTGTAGGACGGGCGTGCCGTGCTGTGCTGTCCAATAATTGGATTTTACCATAAACAAGCTAATCCTCTTATTCGCACTTAAAAGGGTTATAAATATTTTTCGCCCCGGACTTGATTTTTATTGAAAGTGTTGTTTATCTAAGAAAGGGAAAAACTTAATTGAAAATAAGAAACAATTTGTTTGACTAAATTTATATTAATGATTTCAAGTAAATTTCTTTTAATTCGCTGTATCCTTACCTAAAAAAGTTTTACAATTGTAACGATTTTAATCTGGTAAAATGTTCATAATTTACATCAAACCGTATTTTGGCTATATATTGAAAAAGAAGGAAAGGTTCAAAAGTACAAAAAAAAACATAGAATTAAGTACTTAAAACATTAGGCCTTGAAAACTTACGTATATGTTGATTATAAATATGGTTTCAGTCCTTCGTTTGTAACGCCATTCTGTCTTTGTTCTTCTAATAATCACGATTCTTTAAAAAATCCGAAAAACCATTTAACCACCGGTTGCGCATTGTACTCTATTTACAAAAATATTTTTGATAATTAAAATTTATTGGGCAATGGACAAGAATAATCGGAAAAAAGGTTTTTATATTCTCTATTTCCTTAGTGGTTCTAGGAAAAAATACCCCTCCCCCTGGACAAAATCCTTCCTGATAATTTTTTTTTAAAGCGGACAAAATCCCCCCTGTAAATTTTCTTTAAAGCGACAAAATGTCCCTCCCCCGGACAAAATCCTGGAGAAGGAGAATTTTGTCAGGGGAGATTTTGTCGGTCTTATAAAAAATTGTCAGGGGAGATCTTGTCCGCTTACCCCCCTTAGTATCAATCCTTTATATTTCAATTATTGTTATTCAACAGCAGCTAATACTGTTCCAATAACCATCAACAATTTTTCAACATTTATTAATTCTTAAAGGAAGTTTCTTTTAAGAGTCAACATTGTCATCACTATCACTGTATGTACATTGTACATATATAAAGCTCTCGTTATATATAATGATGGTGTGTATTCTTACAACAATGGGTAATATCAAATTGAAAATTTACCGCATTACATTTTCTATGGTGATACTGCACAATTCAACTGCAGTGTTTGTATTCTACTCGTACTCCAAAATCCACAAGATAAGGCACGTTTTATAATATAAGAAATCAATGCTTTTAAATGTCTTCAAGTATCTCGTAACGTAAATGTTTAGAGTTTTCTTATTAAAATTTTCAACTGGTCTAAATATTGAAGCTGTCTGAATAGTTTGAGGTTTTAGCATGATTAGAAAACGATTTATGAATTTGTTCAATTTTTTATATTAATTTTAAGAAAAATACCCTTTAAGCGCAATCTTGGTAATTTTCTATTAAAATTTAAAGAACATAATATTTTAAGTAAAGAGAAAATTTTAATTTCATTTGACTGTAAATTTAAAATTAGATATGAAATTTCTGACATCGTTTTCTTGAAGTATAAGGTAAAGTAATTTTTATAGAGGAAATTAAAAAAGTTTGGATTGTTTGAATATATCCAAACTAGCTGAATTTACTATTATTAATTTTCATTTTCATTTTTTTTTGTAATATAAACTAAGTTTAATTTAAAATGTTATATTTAACCCTTTCAATCCAAATGGGACACATATGTCCCGGTAGATGTTTTACCTTCACAAAAAAATTTTATTATAATTTCTTCTTATTATGTATTATATATAAATAAAGTTAAAAAACAACAATACCTCGGTATGTATGCTTGTTGCTTGTCGGTTCGAAAGGGTTAAGTGTGAAGTTCTTAGTTCTTACCTACTTTACCTTTAATTTAGTAGGCATATTTAAATAAAAATAAAAAAGTGTGGTGTGAATGATAATAATTATACACATATTTATCTCATATACCTACTTATAATATGGTTAAATTCTAGGTACAAAAAACAATAACAGATAACTCTCGTATAGAACGGTACTCCGAATGCACGGTTTCCATAAAACAATGTATCAAAATTGCGACATATCTCCTATAATTTATGCTGTATGCTCTTCGGAAACTTCATTGGAGGCGTGATACTTTTATCCTTCCTTCATATGAGGACCGTTGT
>JANSTT010003406.1:0-13970 GCA_026745375.1 Platyura marginata
TCTCCCCTCGCTCATCTCACGCAGCCTCCGCCCCTCATATCACTACTTCCGATTGCGCTTTAACCACGACTCATTTTAAGTACCATGGCAACGAACAGAAGCAACAAAATTCTACATAACAAAAACAGTATATTTTCGGTAAGACGAAGAAAATAATATTTTTAATGAAAATTAAATAAAATTATAAAATTATATTAGTTAAGTTAAATTTTCTATCAAAAAAAAAAAACCGCGACCGAAATTCCACTACCGCATGTGGAATGCCGTCGGCACAATTGCAACAGTTAGATAAAGTTAAATTTAAAGCAATTTTTTTTTGTTTTTTTTTTTTTTTTACAACTTAAATGTACAAAACAATTTACAAGAAACTTATATCCTATAGCGCTTTTAATACACAGAATATTGTTTGTCTTTTCTTTTTTTTTTTTTCACACAATTCACTAATAAATTTGTTTTTTTTTATATAGTAAAGGTATACCTTTTTTTCCGCGGATATATTTTTTTTTCTTTTTTTTTCCTTTTTTTTTTTCCAGGGTTTACTTTTTAGTGTAAGTTCGGGATGAATCCAATATTCCAACAGGGAACTTTTTTTTTAAGGTGTGGTCAATGACCTTGGCTGTCCTTAGTCAACCTTGACCATTAGCCACATCATCAATTTGGTGAAATTTTTCTTCTTTTTTTTTTTTTTTTTTTCCTCCAGGAAACAGGAACAGGCAGTTTCGATGTTTTTTTTTTTTTCCTTTTTTTTTTTTTTTCCTCTATCTTAAGAAGAAACATTTTAAAAGAAAAATAACTCACTCTTATTCTATCATCTTACCAATCTTACATGTATAGGTATACACAAATTTCTTTAATATAATTACTTTAATTATAATTAATCGCCACTACATAAATTTAATTTTAATCAAAATTACAATTTTTTTCCAATCAATAAATTTTGCCGATTTAAAAAAATTTCAAACAACAATTTTTTTTTCTTCTCACGGCTATATATTACAAGCAATTAAAAAGCGATCAAAAAAAATTAATTTCGATACGATCATATGTAATACTAATTTAACAACAAAGGACAATTTTTAGATTATTGTGCCAACAAACAATACCAACCACGCTACTGGAACCAGGGTTGCCGCGAAATTATTTCAAATAGCAATAAAATTAACGAATAAAATTACGTTGCTACTTTACGTGTTACAACTATAATACTCTTTGATTAACAGCATACGGGTATCAAAATAGAAAATCTATGAGTAAAATTTTTAAAGTCAATTATCTCAAAATAGCCTTTTTTCAATAAATCGTTGTTAAAGTGGAGGTGCGATCATTAACTCAAATTTTAAAACAAATAATTGAAAAATTAAAATTCTACATAACTAACCTGTTATGGTAAAGCAATTTTAAGCAAAAGTAATTATTTTAATTAATAATTAAACTTTTCTCAATTGTCGTACATGTTTGACCATGAATCAGAAAGTAACTGAATTGTCTCAACAATATTGTCTGAACAATAAATATACTGAAGGATCATCTCATAGAGAAATGTTAGATAAGATAAAAGATAAAAGATAAAGATAAACTTTTTGATAAGTTTATTATAGATGAAGCAGTTGCTCGTGATAATTATTGATTCCATCATCATGAGACTATTTAAAAAAAAAACTTACGCCATTTTGATGAAAAAAACCGAAAAAAAATTTGGTGAGTCTCTTGGACTCCATCTTGACTCGAAACTGAAATGGAAACACCATGTGCGTCAAAAAGCTGATCAATTAAAACTGAAAACTCGTCAAATGTATTGGTTAACTGGACATTACTCAGAGTTGAACCTGTACTGCAAGAGAATAATATATCTGTCAATAATAAAACCGATATGGATGTATGGGATACAACTCTGGGGTTGTGCTCATAAATCAAATCGCGAAATTATCCAGCGTAGTCAAAACAAGTTCTTGTGTTGATCACCAATGCCTACCGCTACGTGACAAATAAAGAAATTCATGAAGATCTAAAAGTTAAGTGGCTAGAGGATGTTATCCAAGAATACGCCATTAAACACGAGAAGAGACTTCTCAGTCACACCAACGTCCAGGCCATACAGCTGCTTGACATAACTGGCCAAACCAGGCGCCTCAAACGATTAAAACCACACGAACTCACAATCAAATAAATATCATACTCATTGGGAACTGGACAATGGTGCAGCAACCCACACGCGTCCTGCTTAGTGATAAGTACAATTCAACCGTACTAATAAATTAAATTAATTGAATGTAATTAAGTAATTAAGATTGTAGTAGACATACCTGAGTTAATATTAAAGAACGGGTGTTAAAAAAATGCTTATTTCCCATCCAGATGCTTTTAGATTTTTTTTATTATTTTTTGTTTTAATTTGTCTTTTGCCATTAAAATATAATTTTTTTAATACTAGATTTACGGACATTTTATGTATACTTCTAGATATTCTATATAAATTAAACAGGAATAGGGGTGGAGGGTTGAAACTGGATGTACATAAATAATCGTATTTTTATATACGTAAATAAAAGTCAACATAAATCTATAAAAATGAACTTCAATAATTTTGAATCAACATTTCAAATTCCGTCAATTGTGTTGAGTTTCGTAGTTTCTGTGTTGACTCGCGCATTTTTTATTATTATTGAGTTTTTTGTATTTAAAACATTTTTAAAAAACGCGCGCTTATTTTAAGTAGAAAATAGTTGATGTAAAAAACAGTGTGATAAATACGTTTTTTCGAGTCGAATGTTTAAATTTTCCTTCTCGGCTGAAATCGAGACAACCATAGGCCACAAAAAATATTAAAAAATATTCAAACTTCAACAACGAATTTTTCGTGATGAATGGTAACTTGTTGCCTCATGAAGACTCGTTCAAAAAGTTTTCGTAACGGGGTTTTTTATTAAATTTAATTAGGCAAGAAGTTTAGCATAAACTCGGAATGTTAAGAGAAAGACATACATCGAAATCATTAGTATGTTAGAGTGAGAAAAACGTTTATTGGTTGACTTTACAGTTGTCAAAATAAAATGTGATAATTAATTTTTTGTTGTTTTTCTGAAAATTGTTATCCTTAATCCGTAAATCCGTAATTAGTAACTTGAATACTATTCGTTGTTAGTATTGATTTCTTCGATTCGGTGAGAATAAGTTATATCAGGTAACCAAATAGTGCACATCACTAGTTTTGTGTTTGGTGTAAAAAAAATTTTTTTTGGTAAAATGGATTTGGAACCAAAATTAAAAAAGATTAAAACAGAATCATTTATTCAACTAACCGCCACTTGCAAGCATTTTGTAAAACGAAAGAAAAGATTTTGCAAAATGACTGTTGCAAAGGGAAAAGAATACTGTGGTGAACATCTTCCTGAAGTACCTGATTCTGAAAATAAAAATGAATTGAAGCAATCTAAAAAAACCCGAAGAATTCCATGTCCACTGGATCCAAAACATACGGTATACGCCTGGAATCTAGATAAACATTTAAAGATCTGCAATGCCAGAATTAAAGATCTACCATCTTTTATTACTCCGGGTAAAAATATTGGAAGTGATGAAGAAGTCAATGATTATTCTGATATTAAATTAGCGGATTTAGATACGAATATTTTAAATACTATTATTGACAAAATCAATTCTCTATATTCTAAGCATGTTGAAGGAACAATTGAGGAACTGATAGTAGAAGATGACTCTATGGAGACTGAACTAAAAAATCCCATTTATGGCACAGAATCATTAAAGCATTTAATACAGACATCGTCAATTTTAGGTTATTTAAAACATTTTAACTTACTAAACGATAATACCAGTTACATAGAATTTGGTGCTGGTAAAGGACAGGTTTCCTATTGGTTGGCTCAACTTATAAAAAAATTTTCAAATTCAAATGTTTTACTTATTGACAAAGCATCGCATCGTCATAAAAAGGATAATAAAATCACTGACAGAGATTCAATACATCGAATTCGTGCCGATATAGCCGATTTGGATATTCAGCAATTGCACGATGTTAAGAGAAGCAAACAAATTGTTGGTGTTAGTAAACACTTATGTGGAGCAGCTACAGATTTGGCAATTAGATGTATTCTAAATGGAAATTCAACAATTAAAACTAAAGGATTTGTTATAGCACTATGCTGTCACCATCGATGTGATTGGAAAACATTTGTGGGGAAAAAATTTTTCGTTGAAAATGAAATTTCTATTGAGGAGTTTGTAATTATTACGAAAATGGTTGGTTGGGCTATTTGTGGTACAGGAATGAGCAGAGAAAGAAGGAAAGAAATCGAAGAGCGAGGAGAAAATGTTAACAAAGGTATATTTTGTTGTTATATAAATTTAAAAAAAAAAAATCAAAAAATGTTTTAGATAATCATCTGACAACTACCTCAAATAAATTAAAACTATCACGAGAATGCAAAGAAGCTATAGGTGTTAAATGTAAACGTGTTTTAGATTTTGCTCGCCTATGTTATTTGAAGGAAAATGGTTACAATTGCTCCTTAAATGTTTACGTTAAATCCAACATTACTTTAGAAAATGTTTGTTTAGTTAGCGAGTTAATTGATTAAATTTGAAGGTACGTACGAACTTATGTTTATTTTGAAATATTTTTATCAAATTATTCTACTTAAAAAATGAAGAACGGAAAGAAGTTATCCTAAAGGTAAAGTTATCTCAACGCAACTGTGCACTTATACAGCATATGGTGTTGTCTGATAACCTAATATACAGAGCATTCAAACAAATAACGTAATTTTCAATCGAAAATGACTATACCCGATTTTCATCGTAGTAATCTAATATTATAATTGGTGTTTTTCCAAATAGCACTTTCGGACGAAGAAAGTTGTATTTTTTGACTGGAATCTAGGTCAATTTTAAACAGAACTTTATTTGTTGCCGATATTTCGAAAATTTTCTATTTTCTTTTTCAATCCCCTTTATTAAAAATCTTATTCTCTGTGTTGTAGTTTGTGGCCAGTTTGATTTGTGTTCGCAATGTATTTTACGATAGATGAAAAACGCCAATTGCTTCTTCTTCATATGGACAACCAGCTATCTCTTGAGTATGCTTGTGCAGCGTTTCATCGAATGAATAAATTATTGTATTTTAATATTCATTAAATTTTTTTATGTATAGTACGTTTCATTGCAGAGCGATCATTGACAAATTTTCGTTATCTTTCTTTCTGAATGATCTGTATGTGAATGTATTAATACAAATTTAGTAGACGGTAAATTTGCAAATACCTAGCTAGGTTATCGTTTCGAATCTGCACTGTATGTACAGAAACATCATGAATACTCTACAATAGACGTCGGACCATAAAATCTCTACAGAAACATTCACATAACGCTCTGAGTCAAAGAATTGTTAGCAATCACTTCTAAAATACTAATTTTTTGTGATCGATCAAAGCAATCTTTATACCCGTATGATGTTAATCAAAGTTGCAGGCATGAAGTTGTGTCTCGTGTAAAGATACTCCAACATAAAGTAGACCATGTGAAATATGACAAAAAAAAAAAACCTTGAATCCTAAATCTAAATTAACCGTATCTATTGCATATGTCTAGAAATAGTCATTCTTTACAACCATTTCTAGAATTCGTAAATTGAATTCAATCAAAATCCGTGATATGATTAGGAATCCTCATTCCTTAAAATAGTAAAACAACAAAATGTTACTTATTGTTTTATTTTATCATAATTTTCACCTACAACATTTATTTTCTAAAAAGTATTAATCGATTAGCCAAAAATTAACAATTATATTATGTATTTTCAACAATTTTGTATATTTTGGTAAAATAAATATCAACAACATATCAACACATTACACATACATACATATATATAGATTGCAAAAATTATTTACTTACTGATTATATGAAAATTTACATCATAACTATTACCATTTACTTACTTTTAGATCATCATTTAAAATGTTACATTTACTTATTTTTAATGTGTTTTCTACTAAATATCTATTACGAAAAAAGCCACAAATGGCGTTGGTTTATGTTTGCTAATAAAAATGTTATTGAAGCAGCTTCTAATTTTGTTTTTTTAATTTTCTTTTCTTTTTTTTTCATCTAACTGAATTTAATATTTAAAAAATACATTTAACAAGGTAATTACTATAAAATCTTTATAAACTTAGATTTGTCTAAACACTTAAAAAATATTTTTTTATTTATCGAATTAATTTATACTTAAATATTATATATATGTATAGATGCTTTTATCCCAATCTTACAAATGCAATATTAACAACAAGCCTAACAAGAAAACAACAAAAATCCTTAAGCCTTAAGAATGCTCATTTGGTATTTAACAAGATTCATAAAATGGTGAATTTCCTTTATCTTGAATTTTATTTGCCCCACCAATAGTTGAAAAATGCCTATAAGCAATAATTTATTGAAATCTATAGCTAGAAAATGTTTATTATTTTTTTTTTAATATGATTGGTGTTAGTTCCAAAATGATAACAAATAAATTAATATTATTTTGTGTAAAGTGTTTCATTGTAACTCTGTACTAACTATAACTATTTAATGTAGTAAGACAAAACCCGCTATTTATTTTGACTAGCTAGCACACAAAATTTGTATAAGAACATTACATACAATAAAATGACTAAAATCTACGTTACCTACAAGTTTTCCATATAAATAAAATTTAATTTTTCTTTTCACATTTAAGAATGACAATTTTACAAGTACATATTATTGATTACATTTTTATCTACATACATTTTAATAAAAAATACATTATCGAAAATGTCATTAAAAAATGTCTCCTGATCTTTGTATAAATAAATATGGCGTATGGATGAAAATGTTGATTTTCATTAGGAACAATTTTATTTGATAATTTTTTTTTTTATTTAATTTTTTTATAAAAGCCATACAATGGTAGTGCGAATAGCGATTTTTTTTGTTTTGGGGTGTATTTTTGAAAAAAAAAAACAAAAAAAATTATATTTAATGTAGGTACATATTTCTTTCTATTCCATATTGGAATTTATAATGTAGAATGTACATATATGGCTCATTAAATGCGACAGAGCCATAACAAAAAAAAAAAAAATTTAATTAAAAAAAACACAATTTAATCTTTTATGTTACCAACAACTGTGGATGGTTGGTAAAAAACTCGCTTCAGATGCTTGGAGGTCTTTTATAAACAGTCGGTCCCGTTATATCCAATACATAGAACGTGATTTGAAATCTAATCTAAATAAAAATAAGACTACATGCCTCGGTCATTAAAATAAGATTGAAGAAAAAAAAACTTTCATGTTATTTGACACTCGAGTATGAATTTCTGAACAATAGAAATATACAGGTAGGCCTCCTACAACGGCGGTAGATACGTTCCTAGAAAAGACCGCGCTATAGAAAAAAATTCGCATTATCTGAACCGCGTTGTAGAAGTACCGCGTTGTAGGGGGCCTGCCTGTATACAAAAACGACTGCAATGCTCCTCCAACGGTATCGATAACTTGAAATTTATCATTTTTGAGATATGACTATGTTGCATTTTTATGAGCGACATATTAAAAATGTTTTTCTTACAAAAATATTTAACAATAACATCTTCACTATGTAAATAAATAAAAATGTAAAAAAAAAAAATTTTAATTTTGTATAAATAAAATTTTCTCACCCCTTTAAATTTTCAAAAATTTTCATTTCTCCATCTCTATGTATGAATTTTATGATTTGAATGACTATGATAATTAATGAATCACCTACACATACACATATATGCGAATACACCATCAAAATTGTTCAAATCATTTTAGCTGTGTGTTTAAATTAAACACAACCAATTCGCATACAAATCGTGTGAACACAACTAATTACATTCCAGATGCATTGATCAAATTTTTATTGAAATTACACTAAGACCTCGATTTCCGTTATTAATTGGTTCCATAGAAAGCCGACGGCAATCGAAATAATCTATTTACATAGTATATAGGACTATATATGGTATTTAATGGGTATCATCTCATCGAAATAAATAATATCATGAAAACTGTGAAAATGAGCCAAATTGAAACGTATAAACGACGCAAATCAAGGTTTTAGATTTAAAAAAGTCGTTTTTAATTTTCTCAAGATTTTTTGCATGAGTTTCCTGTGAGACATTGACCCAAATGGTAGATAGTGTAAAAGGAGTGGATATGAATTCATTAAATTTATAAAATTTCGGTATAGCCGAATAATGGTGAAGGATCGTATTTATATTACTGACAATGATAATAATAATTTTATAAAAAATTTGTACAAATTTAATGTCCATTTATTTATTTCCATGGACGGACCAGTAATTCTTATACATATACATATGATTAAAATATCAGCACACATTTAATTTGTTATTCATATTTTCCATTTTTTTATTATTGTTTTTTTAGCAACAATCTTTTTGCTTAAAATAAAAACAAACATACGAGATTTGAATTGGAATTTTCCATTATACTTATGTAAATATCATGCAAAAATACTTAATTTTGGGAATTTCATTGATAATATGCGACAACAGCTGGTTAAATAAAGTACCTGTTATTAAAAATATTTAATTTTTAGTCATATGTTTTGATTTTTATTTTATAAAATTATACTCTTATGTTGGTATGGGGGGGGGAGGTCAATGCATTACAAAACATAAACGAGACTGTATATTTCTCGCCAAACTGAGCCACTAAATTATTGTTGATCGTTATTATTGGTCATATATATTCATTTTTCTCTCTCTCTCTCTCTTAAGAACTAGCAGATCCTCAAGGCTAAACATAAAATTTCAATATTCTTAAGCATTCTTCGTGTAAGAAAATTTTTGAATCTAATTTATTGGTTTTTTGCACTGATCTGAGGCTTGTATTGTTTATTGGCCTACTATTTTTAGAAACTATATAGAATTTTTTTTCTTGTTTTTTTATTTAAATTCGGATTAAAAGTCGTGACATTTCACATCAGAGTCTAGTTGAGAATTATAGTATTTATGTTTAATATCAATAACTACGAAAATCCATATCAGCGTCACCGTTAGCTCGGTTTTCTATAGAATAGAAATTGATATCAATAGCCAGAATTATTTGTAGCGTTTTAAAACTTTTAGTGAGAGATGTTTAATTATTAACCAACTCAAAATCAAAGGAAAAATCGGTCGTTTTTCTTTTTTAAATTTCACAATATTATAGTAAGATCTGGTTTTAATTTGTGCTATTACATATTAACAATACAAACCAACAAAATTTGTAATTATGTTAAAATGATATTTTCACTTTTACTCTTTTATTATTGGTTGTTTGGTACAGGTACATAATGTACAAAGCTCGTATGTAAAAATGTTTTTTTTGTTAAATATAAATATTTAGTTAAAATATTTTTTTTTATGTTTGATGATGCTAATAAATAGCAAAATGAATATTTTTTTCTTTCATATGTCTGCAAGATACAAAATGTATTTTTTGTTCAAAGTAATTTTAATAAAAAAAAAATAAAAAAATAGCAATCATATCTAATGCCTCTATGGGTATCAAACTATTTTTGGGCAATTTTTGATATGTAATTTTTAACTTTCAAATAAAATATGCACACAAAAATGACACAAAAAAAAAACAATTTTTAAACTGTTGTTTCACGAAATATTACCGAATTACCATAGCATGTTTCTCCATCCGATCCAACCGCATCACATTGACTGTTCATTTGAATGTATCGGGACTTTACAGATTTTCCTTCCGATGCTGATTCTTCCATTGAATTGTCATCGACTAAAAAATTATCCGACAATGTGGTATTTATAATCTCTTGCAGTTCCGCAGAAACTGTTTCGGTACGAATAATTTTACCTGGAAAATTAGGTTTATTAAAAAACATTTAATTTTGGTTGGTATGGTTTAAAAATATTTTTTAAAAAAAGTTTATTTTTTACCTTCTTTTCTTTTTTTTAAATTTTTTTTTTGTATACGCACCTTAAATAATTAGTATTTATTTTAAGTTTCCATAAACAAAGCAACAACATATTTTCTAAATTAAAAAAATATATAAAAATAAAAATAAAAGAACAAAAAAATTATTTGATAACACAAAAATGTATTTTAATTTAATAAAATAATAATAATGTTTAGGTAACTAAATACAGAAAACACAACAACAAAGAATACAATAATATAAATTTATTAAACAAAATGCAGCTAAAAATAATGTATAAATAATTTTAAATATAAATTCTGGCATTTTATTAATAATTTATTTGATTGGTCATGCTTTTTTTTTTGTTTTAATAAAAATGTTCATCTATTTTTTGTTTGTAGAAGAAATACAAAAATGTTTTTTTTGAAATATGAATTTTTAAAAATTTGTCCAAAACTATTTCGAAACAATAATTGTTAACTCAGAATGAAGAAAATTTAACAAATTCTTTAACACAAAATATTATTTATTATGAAATAATGTACGTAAACAATAGGAAAAGGTTTATTAGCTTAAACTCTCGACTGTGCTGCGAACATCTTTAATATCTGACAAAATGTTGACCTTTTTTTCTTCTAAAGTTAAAGATTTTGATAGGAGATAGGAACTCATATTATATGCGCACGCGCGGAATACGGAATCAACCAAAATTATTGTATCTTCAAAATTATGCCCTTTTTTCACCCAATGCAAATTTCAAAACATTCACGCCGCCTTCAGTATTTTTTTTTTCTGAGAATCATCTTCATGTTTAATCATTTCGTCTTGAGTTTGAAGCAAAATTGTTGTTGGTTTTATTGAAGTTATCGCTTCTTTTTTTTCAGCGAACATTTTTTATTCTTTTTTTTTAATGATTCAAAATGGGCTGCCCTAAAGCAACAATGTATGTATTTAAGAAATTTTAAATAAAACGTACGACTCCTTAGTAATTACTTTTAACTTCTGTCAAAATTGTATCGGATGGTGTTATTGGATTGGGATCATTCCTTATTCGATATTTTAACAGAACACTTGACCGATTATTTGAGATTTAAGTATGTACGTGTCGGAAAATCCCAATCTCTAGGTGTCACCTGTCATCTGTTCAGAGTTTCATGGTCCCAAGTTAAAAATTTATAACGATTTGGTCTTCATTGTGATCTGCTAATTCAGATAAATTTGAACCTCGAACTATACTCTTCGTCGTCATTATGACATTAAGACGCAAGTATAGAATTAAAAGAAATGACGGCATATTACGAACATATTTCAAATACATTTTAGATTTTTACTATAAGTAGAATAACAATAATAGGGACAATCTTGGCACGACCATGACTATCGATGCCAAAGAAAAAGTCTTTGTAATTAAGATTCTATCTATCTATCTACCTACCCGATCTTCTTTTTTCTTTTTATGTGATTCGTCAATAGAATTGTACTGTGCAATAAAATTACAGCCCTATTAAACATTTTATGACGGGGCAATGTAGTCCTCAATCATCAATATGTTCGATAAGCAATGAACAAAAACATAAAATAGTTAATTATAATAACAAATAATTTAACTAAGTACCTACATACGGACTGTTATATTTTTATATAAATACGAAAAATATTGGGGGACTAGACCTAAATAATAATAATATATATGGAATATAACTATAAAATTTCACAATACCGTTTAAAGCAACCCTTCTCTTTGGAATTGTTCGAACTAATGCTATTAGGCTGTAAAGGTCGCTGCAAATTTTTAAGTCTTGATTTAAGTTGTTTTGGTGATACACCTTTTGATGGTGATGTCTGAAGAATATTTTTGTTACTTAGTAAATCATCGGCTTCTATAGTATTTTGATTGATTTCCATATTTGGTTGTTCGACCGAAAATTCTTGTACTTCTGGCACAGGTGAATGAGATTCAATACTTTCGGGGGTATATGGATCTTGATATTTATCGGGATATGTACTTAAACTAAGATAATGGGTATCTACACGATTTACAATAATATTATTTTCGAGTTCTAATCGTTTCGAAATTAATGTTTTTCGATGTTCGGTTGGTTGTTGTTTGATAATGTGTCGACATTCCAAACATATTTTACCATCGATTGATACCTGACTGGCAATAACATCATCACAACTAGCGTACAATGCACACATGCATACATTATCATTTTCGGTATCTGTTAAATTAATACTAATTCTAGGTTTGACTTTTTGTTTGATTAACGGCGAGGAAACATTTTGTACGACAACATCTATTGGTGCAGGATTTTGGCAAAATATACTATTTAGTTTTAGGCATTCTAATAAAATTTGATAAAATTCGGCACTAGAATGTAAGCATTTGGCATTTGTGATTGAACAATAAGCATCATTGAAATGTTGCTGTTGATTTTTAGCATGCTCGCAACTACATCGAACAGTACCTTGAAACACTTTCAGCCGAATATTTAGGTAGACCGGCTACAAGGAAAATATTTTATCCTTAATTGTCAATCATCAATAAAAAAAAAAGAAAAAAAAAATTACTTTATGATCACCCATACACATATCATCACCAATGATATTATAATCCATAGATGAATAATTATCATCAAATATTAAATCTTTTGCGGATGGATTCATTAAAATTCGATCACACCATGCTGGACATCTTGTAGACATGTAACTCTGTGGCATTGACGGATCTTCCTCATATGGATAGGTTGGTGGAAATGTTATTGGATATTCGACTAGTACTTCTTTAAGTGGTTCAAGTTCACGATCGAATTGTTGAAGCTTAAATACAAGATTTATTGTTCGATGTGTATATTCAAACAAAAATACTCTTTTATCTTGACAATACCCAAGATTCCCTGAACTTAGTTTGATGCTCAACATGCATAAACTCTTTTTTACCAACTGTAAGGACATTGCTGCCATCTATGTTTCTATATTGTACTTTGGTATGATCATTCTTAACATTCATTATCCGATGAACAGACAAATCTTCTGTTAATTTCTAAAAACAAAAACAAAAAGTAAAAAAATCAAATTTACTAACATTAAAGATACCTTTACAACACCTTCAGTATCACAACGAAAGTTAAAGTCTCCAAAAACAAAATACGGAGCCATACCATTTTTGGTGTCTTTATGAAATCTAAAAACCAAAATTATAAAAAAAAAAAAAAATAGAGACCCATTACCTTTCTAATGTATGGACAAGTGCTCTACGACGACTTTTACAGTAGACCGATGGATTTTCTTCACAAGCAGCCAAATTGGATGCATCATGAAACAAATGAATGTTTACCAAATCGATTACCGTACCTTTTATCTCCCATCTGGTACGAAGAAATCCTTTTCGAGACCATTTGCACTAAATAAAAAAAAAATCATATAAAATAGACGAATTCACAAAAAAAAAATCATTTGGGCTACCTCTGGAAAAAAATGCTGTGGAAATTTTGCCTTTTCTTTGGTTGCAACTGCTTCAATATTACCGGTATGAATACTTTTATCGTCTACTGATTCCCATTCATGCGTTAGAAAATTCCATATTTTTATAGCTTGCAGTGTCTTGGTAGCAAAATATAAATTTCCCAATGCCTAATAAAATGATTAAAATTTAATATGGATCATTAGCAACCTGAAAATTGTGCCTAAGATCCAATGCTATTTATGGAATTTATTCAATGATGACATCCTTAACGATTTATGGAAACTCCCACTTTTTTAAACCATTAGCCCGTTTTTGAGAGTGAATAATTTTTTAAACTAAACTTAAAAACAAATTAGGAACTTTGCCAGAATTTAAATTTAGAGAAGACAGGTCTTTATGAAGTGGATAATGTTCTATAGCAGATTCTCATAGTTATTGTTCCATAGAATCAACAAAATTGATTGACAATTATGAGAACACATCATTTGCGATGTGCTTAAGAAGAGGTCGTAAAAGGGGCAAAGAACATTCTGCTTAAAAA
>JANSTT010003417.1:0-31738 GCA_026745375.1 Platyura marginata
TTAAATCAATGATTTTTTTTAAAAAAATCATTTGATTTAAATCATGATTTAAATCAATGATTTAAATCAGTTGATTTAAATCAATCCAACCCTGATCAGGGGGGAAAGCAAAGTATAAGGAGGGTAAGGAAAGGATAGAGAAACCAAAAATAGGGAAGGTAAGGAAAGGGTAGGGAGGGAAAGCAAAGGATAAGGAAGAAAAGCAAAGGATAAGGAAGAAAAGCAAAGGATAAGGAGGAAAAGCAAAGGATAGGAAGAGAAAGCAAAAAAATAGGAAGGGGGAAGGAAAGAAAGTTCCTGCAATATACTTATAGGATAAAAACACCGTCACACACACACTAAAATTTTACGTCAGGTGTCAGTATGAACGCATTTGATCTGTCTTCCATCAACTATTGTATATTGAATAAAGATTAAGACAAAACGCCTTAGCTTATGTGGTTCATCATTAGATTAAACTTTAGATAGTTTCAAAATATTCAAATACTTGTGGTCAAAAGGAGGGAATAGATCACAAGCACTCTATCCTTGTCTCAAAAATTAGTACAGATTTCATTATTTTGACAAATTTTTGTATCGGAAGAATGTCAATCAATATATGAGATCCGATAGAGAAGGCATATCTTACATTTAAGAATATGTTTCCTTGTAGTATATTTTTTAAGTAAATATATTGTCAGCCATTTTGAGGGGACATCCAATAAAGTATCCATAAAACAATATGATTGTCCCATTTCATATTCAACCTCCCCCGTAATAAAAACAACAAAAAAGAAGAATTCCAAGTAATAAAAGAAAAATCCTAATCTATGTTTTTCTGTTGAATTTTTGGAATTTTAATTGGGAGGGCATGCCAATAATTTTTTTTTTTTTATTTTTTTTTTGTCTGGCATTAGCAAAATCACCCAACCAAGACATTACTCGAATTAAACAATTTTTGGACATATAATTAGTATTACATTTTAATGGAATCTTTTTAACGTTTAATTTTTAAATAAAGATTTTATTTTTTTTATTTTTCCTTAAAGGTCTTAAAATCTTTTAATCGATTTTCATGGAGCAAATAGCCAATACTTTATTCAATTAAGGATCAAAAAGTGTAATAAAATAAAAAATTAATTAAAATTATTATATATATTAATATTAAAAATTTAATAAAAGGTTTAAGTTTAAAAAAAAAAAAGAATTGAGATAAAAAAAATTTAAAATTAATGAAAAAAATTAGTGCGTTTCAACATTTTCCTATCGAGAGATATTCTAACTAAAACGTCAATTGTAAAAAAAAATTAATTTAAGCTAAAACAAACGAATAATTAATCTAATTAACTGAAAATAGAGGCGCTGTTGAAACCAAACGCAAATAAATAAGTAAAAAAACAAGCATTTTGCTTTAAATTACTTGTAACCAATTTTAATCTAATGTATAAATTAAAAAAAAAAAAAAAACAATTTCTATATGTACTCAAAGTACACATCGTTTATTTACTTGATTTTATTTTTACAGCATGTTTATTTATTATTTGTGAATTCTTCGCATTCTTTAAATTCCAACAACCCTGATCTGTTTGTGTACTGTCGGTCGTCGTGTCGCTCTGTAATACACATTCTTATAAATGTAGGTACTCTAAATGTGTATTTAAAAGAGGAAGAATAATAATAATAAATATCTATATCTATATATATATATATACATATGTATGTATATAGAAAACGTAAGTATAAGTAATATTTTGTGTACCTACATTCGTCTTCAATGTACCTGATAACAAGCGCGTCACATTTTCTTTTGTAAAAATAGAATTTGTTTTTATAATAAATTGCAGAATTTTTGTATAATCATTATCATCATCATCATCATCATAATCATGTTAAGTATAAAAATATAAAAATTTCATTTGAATAGTTCTTATGTAGGTACATACATTATAATATGTCGATTAAACTATAAATTGTGCAGAAGAAGAAGTTGAAAAAGAAAAAACTAAGATTTATTTGCATTTGTTCTCAATTTTTAAGTGTAAGTACTTAATTAGTCATTTTTGTTTTAAAATTTATGCATTATGTAATCGATTAATAAAATCTGAACAGACAAAATATTCCCCTCTTAATAAATTAATGTAAATATAAAAAAAAAATCGGAAAGGAACAAGCCAAAAGCAAACTGGTACGTATGTGTTCTGGCAATAAATAAATAAACAAAGAAAAATGTTTTATTTTGTTGATATATGTATTTGGATTTTGACTTTTTCCATGAGAAAATGACGTTTGCAGTGTTCATTTTACCTACACTGTATTTTTTTTTTTTGTAATTAATTTCCTTTCTTTAAACAAAACAAAAAAATTAAAATAAAAATAAAAATAGTCTTGGATGAGGTGTTCCGAGACAAAAGGTATTTTTATTTATTTATTTTTTTATAGAAATGCATTTTAAAATGGTGAGTCACAAGGTTCAAAAATGGGTAAGCGTTTGAAAATAAACCAGTAAAGAAGGAATAGTTAGTTAGGTTTACGATTAAAATATACCTGTATGAGTACTTTATTTATTATTTACGACTTTGTCCGTGTCTTTTCATTTCTATAACAAATATAGGTATAAGTATTGAGTAAATTCACAATGATTCACAAATGATTAAAAACCCTAGAAATGACATAAAATTGATTGCAACGCCATAACAGTAGATCGTGAAACTTTTTGGTCTATCAATGAAATCTTCATTTTTTTATTCTCTATCATTTATGTTTTGCTCAATTTTTCCTTAACCCAAATATTTTTCGAGTAAATGATTAAAAACCATAAAATTGATTACAGCGCCATAACCGTATATCGTCGAACTTTTTGGTCTATGAATGAAATCTTAATTTTTGCATTCTCTATAATGGTCGCCATATTCATTTTTTCTACTTTCCGACTATTTTTCAAATAAATTAATGGTTTATATCAAAATTAGATGCACACTAAACCACAGCCTCTCCCTATAATCTTTGTGTTCTATGGGTACTGTCCGTTCCCTATATAAGTAACTCAATAAGGCCATTAGTAACGGTGGCGTTATGTGCTGAACAATTGTTTAATTCGTTGGGTTTTCCGAAGAATTTTCATTCCACTCTAGGTCCAGGGCCGTTTAGTGGAATAGGCACATACAGCTGAAGCAAGGTAAATTTCACGGAATTTAGTGCATTAATTTGGTAGAAACGAACCCACTTAACTATAACGCATCAATTCTCAAGCCTAAACTCCAAGAAACTTGATAACTGCCCGTAAACCAAAAGAATGGACAATTCCGTACTTTGGCATTAGCACAAACATTTTACGCCTGGTTTATTTCCAAGTTTTGCGTCCAAGCATTCCAAGAGAAATATGTACATAGATTGAAGGATGCAGACATTTCAAGAAATTTCTCCCAAACTATTACTAAAAAAAAACCAAATTCGCCTAGTGACGCCATTCACTCACTAGGTCATTGCAGGCTTAACAAACATCTACACAGACAGCGAATTTCTACAGACAGCAACAACATGTGGATTATGCCATATTAAAGATGAGGCGGCAGAACACATCCTTTGTGGATGTGAAGCACTAGCCCGTCAGAACCGAGCGAAATCACGACATTTCTCCAGAGTGGGTTGCTTGTTTTCCTAAACAGGATCAACATTATACTGGAGGGATTTGTAAACCAGAGGTAAGGGTACAATAGATCTTCAATAGATCGCGGTGCTATGGAACCTTTTAGGTGCCATTCGTATAACATTTGTTATCACAAGATTAAAAGTCGATTGGAGTATTATAGACAATTCTTTAAATAATTTCGAGAATACTGTCTTAAAATAAAATAATTTTGAAGTAAATTGTTAAACTTTACACACTAAAAATGGAATTTTATTTTCGCAAATAAATTCGCATAAATTACCATTCAACTTAAATAGAGCAGTTGTTATTATCTACTTAGTTATTATCTAAAAAATTTTTATTTACATGGTGTTGTTATCCAATAAAATTTTATACAGACATTTTACAAAAGACAAAAACATTTACGCGCATTTGCCTATGGTAAACAATTTTCTACACAAAATTCTTCAAATGAAACCATGCATAGCAATTTCGCACGCCTGTGTTAAACTTATTTAAATAATAAAAAAAAAAATGCTTTTAAGTGTGTACTTCCATATATCTCTTTGCTGTTGTATAAGATAAATATTTTTCTGCCAAATGGTTTTACAAAAAGAAAAAAAAAAGAAGATTTTTGCAAATTTTTTTCAATTAACATTTTACGTTGTGTATTGACAATTTAAAATATGAATTTTTGGATAAATTTTCTATGTCACACACTGGTTTTTTTTTTTTTTTGGTAAATTATGCTAAAATATTATCCTTCCAATGATGAACTAAAATTTTGTTTATATTAAAATTATAAATATTTTTTTTTCAAGGCTAAGTAGGTTTTATTAGAAAATTTTAGAACTCACATGAAAAGCGAATAAAGAGCCGGATAAAATTCCATCTTGGATAGAATCCGTTTAGAAATAGCCGGTAGCGCTAAAGTTCCATTTGATTCAATATTAAAGTATGTTACTTACATTGAAATTTCCTTTAGCCTCTGGATTCTTTGGTTTTATTACTTATATGTTAGAAGCGTCTAGAGCCCCGGGTAACATTCAATCTTGCACGGGACGCGTTTAGAAATAATCGGTGGCGCTAGGTTCCGTTCGATTCAATGCTAAACTATATGTTAACTTGGATTTTCCTTTAGTCTCTTGAACTCTTCGGTTTTGCTACTTATAAGTTAATATTTAATCTTAAGATTTACACTTAGGTCTAGACATTTATCCTTTTTGTATTACTATTTATAAAAACCGATTACTTACTTATATAACGTTAGATTTCATTATGTCCATTATAAACTATTTGATTTGCATTAAAACTATCAAATCTATCTGTTCACACAACCTGTTTCAATAAAACCTATACGTAAAGTTTTTTTTTTTTTGTATTCATTTTGGATTAAGTGGACACAATCGCACACAATATAAGAAATATTCAAGAAATAAAATCTTGTACCTTGGTCTTGGTATACGACTACAGTCGGACCTCGTTTAGTGCTTAAAATGCAATCCTAGATGACAAAAGCGTTAAACGACATTTTATATAAATTAATAAACGTTTTAGGCAGTCCTCAAAATCGTATTGATAGGGTGAACCTTTGAGTAGATAATATATTGATAGGGTGAACCTTTGAGCATACACTTAATATCTACAATGAAATAAAATAAGCACACAACGTCGGATGAAGTAGTAAGGAGGTATTAAAAATTCGCCATTATTTTTTAATCCAAAAAGACAGAAAGAGAGCAAAACAACGATTTTATTCTCTGAGAACTGTCAACAAATTCCAATTACAATGCACAACTTGTCAAAGCATTTTTCATTTCCCAAGAGAGATAATGGCGGCCATTTTCTAATAATCTGAATCGTACTTTTTGTGCTTAAGGTTCTTTCTTCTTTGGATTGGAGACTGTTTCATCGCTAAGAAACAAATAGGCACCAAACAAAACATAGATATTTAGAGGAAGTATCGCATTTTCTATAGGCTTCCAGCAGACCGCGATTATTATATCAGATCAGGGTTAATCGAGGAAGCACTAAACGAGGTGTTACTGTATGTGTATAGTATTAGTAGATTTGTGTATATAGTATAGATGTCATTCTAACTAATAAAACACAAAAATTGTTCGTGCAATTAAATGGAATTTCGCTCATAAATAATTTAATGTCCAAAGATCGAAAATCATGCAATTAAAATATTTGAGGAAGTATGTAATCTTAAGAGTACTATTAGTTAAGTTAATTTTGAATACTTTTTTTTTGTTTAAGTAACTTAATAGATCTTATTGTATTTGAATCAGAGTTTTGTGTATTAAAATTGATAGAATTTTTTTTTTTTTAGTGATGTGCTGTAGATTGTTCGATGTATTTATTTTACATGGAATTCCAAAGAAATACAGAGCCAGTCGAATTTAGTTTAATTAATTCTTCGCCGAATACATGGTTCGTTCAAGAAGTTTGACGTTAAGGTCAAAATGTATGTATGAACCGAACTGGATCAACGGAATAACAAATCCTTTTACCTTATTTATGTAGGTCGGTCTAAATAACGTACACGTCAATAGTGAATATTGTTCTAACCAGCAACTTTATCATCACGCCCGGGATTACTCGTTCTATAACATAGACAAATTTTGTCCACAAACAGTCGCCGTTAGTAATCGCTCCATGTTTTGCCTTATGTTTTTTAGATTCGGCTTCGACACTTGGCCACCACATTATTCTGGATCGGCCTCTTTTTATTTTTTGTTCCTTGCCTATTTCAATTTAGCGCTTGCCGTGCTATATTAGTTTTGTCTTTATTCTTTTAGTTAACATAATGAGCTTATTCGGAATTCGAACCTTCTGTGATTATTTAAATTATTAACTAAGTGCAATATAAAAATATTTGTATTATAGAAAAAATGAATAGAGAAAAAGTAGGGTTAAGTTTCAAATCCAATAAAAATATTTTAAAATTTCAAGACCGCGTTATACAAAACTGGCAACCGCATTGTACAGGGGACGTCCGCAATTTCAAAACCGCGCTTTATAGAAGTACCGCGTTAGACGACAATTACCTGTTACAAGTAAAAATAGATAAGAACAAAGAAAGTCGTCCGAATTATTGTACATAGAAAGAATTCAAATTTTCAAAGAGTTCGAATAATACTCGTAAATGAGAGCTACAATTAAGTATAATTTTTTTATGAAAGGATAACCAATGACAAAATGTAGCATTGTTCTGAAAATTAACTTACAAGTTCCAATTTAAGAAAATTCAAATAAATAATTATGTATCTCCATGTAGAGGACATATTTACCCTATATGTACACACACACACACACATCACACATTCTACAAAATTATTTATTTTAAAAATTATACTAAATGTATTTTTAGTTTCAAACCAAGTTAAAAAAAAAAGAAAAGAAGGAACAAAAAAAAAAAAAATATGAAATAAAAATAATCACAAATCTTACATACATTTTCCAATGACATTTAGCCAAACATTTGGCAGTCATGCAGTCTGCAATAGACTGGTAATTAGTCAACGGTAAAATGTATTATAAGTGCTTCCAAGAATTAATCTCAAAAATGTTTTCATTTTTATTTTTATTTTCATTTGCAAATGAATTATAAAGCATCTTACACATTATTATTTACAATAATAGTTAAGAGTAAGTAAAATTACTTAATATCATAAATAAATGCTTGGAAATCATTATCAACAAACATAGCATAGGAAAATTTTTATCAATTCAATAGGGAAACTATAAATAAAATAGAATTAATAAGTATGTATAGCAAAAGTGTCTGTTTATAACGCAAGCTAGATAGATATCTCTGACGATTTATCGAGAAAAAAAACTATTTATTTATTCGAATAATCGACTTAATTTATTACTTAATTAGTTTAGTAGACATTTAATAGAAATGTACCAATTAATAGAATACTTGTAGTACTTAAAAAGTAAGTAGTAAGTACACCCGTCCCTCGATTTTCACGAATTTGTAAATTTAAAAAAAAATCCTTTATTTCTATTATTTTATATTAATGCGCACTTATTGCATGTGGTGTCTCGTTTTACACGGTTTCGATTGCTAATTGAGCGATGGCTGTATGTACCTACTTATTTTATGTATTCCCATTTTTACTGGGTACATTTTACTCATTTACGACTAGTTGGGTTGCATAATACCCAAAAATAGAGCAATCTTAGAAAAAAATCTAGCTAGACCTAGATCAGAGATATCGCGAATTGGTTTTTATGGACAGGTAGATAATAGGATAGTACTCAAAAATAATTTCGGGCTCATATAGTATCCAGTTTTTAGGGGTAGTTAGCGGGTCAAGGATCAGGAAGTTTACAAAAGACAGAAAAATTTCACGGAAATAGCTGTGGGAAATTGTGATTGTGAAAAATCGGAAAACCCTCTTGGTATCTAATAGTGTCTGTGTGAAGTTTTGTCAAAATCGGACAAAGGAATTGGGGCGATCCGTCGTTAAGGGGTTAAATGTATTTTCATTTTAAGAATTAATTTTACTTCTATTTGCTGATATGAAACACATATAAAGGGGGAGGGAAGGCACGTATTGCCAAAAATAAATTTTTGGTGCATCTATAAAAAAAAATTGGAATTGCAGTTTTGCCCAGTGTAACCATATTGTTACAAACCACAAATCCCAGTTCTCAACGATGATGGTCCCCAAATTCAGTTTTTCTCTCTTTTTTAGTTCTCTCTTAGTTTCCCTTGTGCACAAAATGTGAAAATTCTTAAAAAAAGGTTCTTTCACATACCGAGACATACGCTAAAAAAATGTGGCCAAAATAATGCCACCGAAATTATCCAACTACCCTCACACCCAAACTGTCTGAGGGTTTGAGGAGTCTAAGAAACTAGAAGAATCAACGAATTAGGTAATAAACAAAGAAAATAAATTATCCTTTAAAATATTTGTCTAAGTATGTGATGTTCCATCGTTTTTGTTTTTTTGTTGTTTTGTTCACATTAAGTAAATCAAATTCTCCACAAATCTCTCCAGCCGACAATAAAAGCAGTAATTTAACAAAAAATCACACAGGGATTTTTTCTTTATTTTTATTTTTTTCTTTTTCTTTAACAACCGTACATCACAAACATTCAACAAAACACATAATTATGTACATATTTACCACACAAAAATGACAGGGAAAATAAAGGGCAAAAACTAATTACAAACGTTGCCGACCACAAACGGCAGATTTAGGAATTTCAAAAAAAGATGAATAAAACGAAAAAAAAAAAAGAAATACAAAACAAAAACCTAAATAGAGAAATATTTTTACATTTTTTTTTTTTTTCGTTTTATGTTTTAAGAGGCATATGGCATGCATATGCGCCTTTTGACTTTTCGAAAATAGTTCTCTTCATACCACGCGTAGAAAAGAAACATTTTTGTTGTTTTTTTTTTTTTTCATTGTAACATGGTTGGTCTTTTCATCATTAATTGAACCCTCTCTGGATGTTTTATTTTACAAAAAAAAACCATTTTTTTTCATTAGGTTTTTTTTATAGTCATATAAATCATATTTTTAAAAAAAAAACAAAAACAAAACAATGCTGCAAGAAATATTTGAAATTCCTTACAAAATATTGGTATAGCGCAAAATGATATTATTAATTATTATACAAAAATCTTATTAGCCGCTTATTACACATTACGTTGAAGAAAAAAAAAAAATTAAAAATCTAGCGCATTACAATAAATAAAATTTATTACGTCAATATCCATGATATGTATAGATAATGTTACGATTTGGCAACATCTAAAAATTACGTTGTAGTAGTAGCCGCTAGTAGGTATGTATACCCAACATATCTCTTATGATATGATTTCATTCAAATGAATTACGAAAAAAAAAAAAAAAAAAATTAAAAAAAATATGAATGGCCGTCTAACTTGGGCAACAATGCCAATTTTGTGACACAGATTTAAATGAAAAAAAATAAAAAATATTAAAAACATTGTGATGGAAAACTAAAAGAAAATTAAAAGCGCATCTTGATTTTTGTTGTTGTTGTTGATAGGAGAGTGATTTTTTTTATGTATCATCTATCTGTATAATGCTCCCGATCTCTTTTTTAAGAGAAAATGCAGCACATTTGAGATGTTCAGGTTTCACCCGTCGCGGACTTGAACCCGGGACCTCCTTCGCTCCAAAGGCAACCACTTAATCGACTAAACCATTTGGTTGGTAAGAGCGCATCTTAGTTCCAATAGAATATTTTAGTATAAAACTATTTCTCATTTAAGACCAAAGTATATAGCCTCCATTGGAAGACAGGCTTTAATATAATCAATAATAAAATAATTTAGTAGGTCATTCACATAAAAATAAATTCAATATCTTGAGACTATGTTCTTTAATCTAAACTCTTCCGCTTAAGTTTTCTAGAAGACTTATAAATACCAAAATATCTTGAACACTTCTGTTGATTCATAATCCCACCAAAACTAACGGAAGTATTAGCAGAATTTTCAAAAAATTGAAATACTATCACAACGGAGGAACCATGTCTCAAGATGTTCTGTTTAAGATTGGCTACAAAAAAAAATTTTAGACCAATTTACTTAAAGCTTACTTGATTGAATTAAGAATATTAAAAATAAAACCCTACAATACTTTGACCAGTGATTAAAGCAAGTAGAAATACCACTCCCCACCCCCGGATAATGAATGGAATTGAAACTACCTAGTTAAAATCACGCTAAAACCAAGGTTAGCAATTAAGAAGTGGGAGTAACATGATTGTACAGTTTTTTTCAACCGTTTTTCAGTTCTAACGTTGGTTAAGGCCAACGCTTTGGCGTACAGCTCCAGACCATCAAGACCGCTTATTCGAATCACGGCAACTGTTGCGGAGTTAGTCCATATCATTCTACATCTACAAATATGTCAAATTAGAGCAGTCCATTCTTAGTTCTACAACTTCCTCCATTAACATTTTAGATTTTTTTTCAGTACAATTTTCAGGAAGCGTGACAGTTCCTTGAATAGGAGATAATATTGAACATTTAAATAGAAGCAACTCATACTAAACTTAAAACGATCGAAAACTTTAGAGTAGTGTCAAGCAGAAGCTTCTATATCTATGGCTGTAGTAAATACGGGAATTCCTCTCTTTATAGTTATCTATGTCAATATCTTTGGTTATATCATCTGTGATAGTCAAAACTGTATCAGACCCCACTGAAGAGATCTTAAAGAGAGTGTTTTGTACTCACATCGAGATACAGGAAAAAAAAAACTAATGGCCAATTTATTAACCAAGTTCTAGCATTCCGATCGGATAGATTGAGCTAGAACTAATGTTAGCATTCCGTTGCATTTATTCAGCGAGTGTTCGGGCCTTTAACCTCCAATTTTGGAACTAGTGTTTGTTAGCACTATTTTCGCTGGGACCCAGGATTTCGGGATGCTGATGCTCATACATGCAGTTTTTTTAGCCAATTTCATTCATTCACCCAGTGTTAGCAATTGATTTTAATGCCCAAAATCTGATATGATACTGAACAACAGGAACAGCACTCTTTGCAGTAGCATTGATAAAGAAAGAATTTCCACTTCACAAGGAAAAACTGAAACGATTTATTACCAAACATTAACCTGTGTTGTGATAGGCATTTTATTAATATTTACGATTTGGTAATTTTTTATTTATTTTTTTATACATACCAAACAAATTTATAATATCAGCAGATCATCAATGACAATTTTATATTTGGCATGGTTTTTTGTCATTGTACACCGCTTCGAAATTCCGATACAAGCATTAGATTATATTGAACCGGTTTTGTTTTTTTTTTTTTTATCCACGGAATAAGACCATTTTTAGGTGTAGTGTGTTTTGGAGATCACTGTTTGATAAACTATTTTAAAACTATGGGGGACTTGGCAAATGTTGCAACATCCCATAACAGGTTTTTTTTTTCTCTATCGATTTTATTGAATTGAATTGAATTGAACGATGATGATGATTATGATGATGATGAAAAGTCCACAAAAATCTTTGAAAATACAAATTTTGTTTTTTTTTTTGTGTGTTTGAATAACTTGAAATTTGTTGTTTTGAATGGTCAAGCAAAAACGCATTATTTTCGATATTACATACTTAACGATAAATTGGGAAATTATGCGAATAAATAACGGTTTGTGTTAACATTTTTTTTTATGAGAAAATTATGTGCAATTTTGGCATAAGGTTTTTTTTTATATTTGAGCACATAAGACATAAATGATCTTCCCCAAAAAAAAAATTAAAAAATTAAGGGGGCGAACAAAAAAAAAATCCAAAAAAAATGAATTAACAACTTACCAACAATGTCTAAATATAAAATTCAGTTCTTTAATAGGTATAGTGCCCGCAATAGTAGATACCTAGAAAGAAGGTGCTGCACTACTTGGTGTGTACCCTCTCAAAATGAATTCCGAAGTCTCCGTCAAAATATCACTCACTGTATCCAAAAATGTACACTGAAACACATTATTTTATAATGGACTTATTGTACCTAATGTGGACTTTACTATGCATAATTTAATATATATAAAAAAAAGTTTCCACAGAATGTGTGCCTTTACGAAAAAAAAAAAAAATTTTGTTTCGTCGTTCAACCAAAATTCTTTTCAATTATTGAACAAAACACAATTTTCGCATAGTCCACGGACAATTTTTTTACTTATTCACAGTTCACTGAGATCGGATTAATGAAATATCGTCCAGTAACGCTGGTTTGACTAAATAAAAACTGATTTTTCTAACTTTTTCAACGTGAAAACAAAGGAAGAACTAGCGCAAGCTACTAAGGTAATGGCGGCCATGTTGAAATTAAAAATAGAGAACCACATTCCACAGTCGCTGGCATGACCATTTTAAACAAATTAACAATTTTTTTTTAAATAATCATTTTAACGAACCTATATCAATTAATGGAAAATCTATTTTATTAATTATAAGTAATTCGTTAATAACAGAGAATTATAATGATTTAGTTTTGATAAAATTTAAGAATTGGAGCGAATTTAATATTGTACAAAAGAGCGAAAAATGGCGTCGGCAAAATATGGGTGCGTTTAATATCTAAACTGGGTTCAATTAAGTTTATTGTTCAAGACATTCGAAGACTCATTTCCATAGCACATAATATCTATTTGATTTATTCAGCATTAAAATTGTTTTGTTTAAAGCCAATTTCTATTAATTTTGCCCATTTAGTGAAACTATAGAAGAGAGACTGTTAAAAACTATTCAAATTGATGATAGGCCGCATTACTAAAATGTACTAGAAAAACTCCACTAAACAATTTATATCGCCATATTTCGTATAGTGAACGTTAAAAATCGAGAATCGCTGTCAAAATATTAATTCATAACCTTGATTTCAATCAAATTTAAATGTTTTACAATTTCTCGTAATTATTATTGAAAATTCACGAATATTTACCACAAAAATAATGGGAAAAGTGATGTCAGTTGCTTTGCGCAAAGTAAAACGATTCAATGTTGAAAATCGAGCCCACAACTTCTTAGATAAAACCAAAGACAAACCGATTCCTGCACCAAAATTCGAGGCAAACATTAAAGATTTTCAACGAATTCTAGAAGGTTTGTAATTTCTAACGATTAATAAATATCTCTCTTATTATCCAATGACATTGTAGAGAATCCAAATATTGTTAGTTCGTTGAACAAAAAAGATGCCCCACTGGATGTTAGGTTAAAACAAGTTTATGTAACATCTGAAGATCCACCGGTACAGTATTGAGGGTTAATTCATAGAATGTGAGCCATATTAATGATTGTTTTTCAGCCTATAGATCAACCAGTCAATTTAGACGGAAATCGGGCATTGCCATTAGATCGCCATCCGGTGGATGATTTTGAGTTTGGATTTAAGGAACCGGAACGTGTATCTAGGGGTAAAGTGACACTTCGACAAGCCATCCAATTTATTAGTAATCATCAGGCAGAACCGGAAAAATGGACTGTTGAGGAAATAGCCGAGAAATATAAACTCAAATTGTGTGTGGTTGGTCAGTTTTCTCTTTTGTTTTGTTTTGTTTGTTTTTTGGAGATCTTTGGGTAATTTTTTTTTTATCATTTTCAGACAATATCCTAAAAAATTTCCATGCATTCGAGATATTTATACCGGACAAGGAGAAAAAGGAAAATGTTTTGCTACATTCAACGCTAAAGAATAAATTTCCCAATATCGGTGAGCTAACGCTTGCCGATCAAATACAAATAGAGGGTACACAAAGTACTTCCGAACAGATCAAAAAGTAGCCATAAATCTTGTAGAAATAGTAGAAATATACAAAAAAAAGAGAGAGAGAGAGAAAGAGGCCGTTTTTTTTTAAATTATTTATTAACAAATTCCTAACTAATATTTGACGGACAATCGTAGAGATTTATGCATTTATCTTCGGCCACCGACACAATTTTATTCCCATCTGGACTGTACTTAACTCCCCACACTTGATCGCTGTGCTCATTAAATGTGTACAAACATTTTCGTTCGGCAACATCCCAAACCTTTACCGTTTTGTCACTGGACGACGAGGCAAAATGTTTTCCATCACCCGAAAATGACACGGAAAGGACCCACGATGCATGTCCGGATAGTGTACCAGCCACATCTGAGTGTGCCCTAAAATCAAAATCAATTTGAATATTGAGAAATGACAATTAATATTGTGGTGTGCCCTACACATCGTAAAGTTTCATGTGTCCATCATCGGAGGCAGTCAGCAACATTTGGGAATCGGGTGAAAAACATAAACTTCTCACTGACATCGCATGCCCTTCCAGGGTTTGAGCCACTTTGCCGGCGGCAACATCGAAAATGTTAATGATTCCATCAATGGCTCCGCTGGCAATGTACTTGCCGTCTGGACTCTGTGTAACAAAAAAAAAATTATAAGAAATACTGGGACCACCAAAAATCTCAATCCCAATCTTACATATGCAATGCTCAACGTAAATTTGCCATTTTGCGGATCGAGCACTTGTTCCGCTTTGCCCGTCTCAACACTGTACAATGAAATTTTTCCCTCATGCGATCCGGATATGACGAATTTATCGCACGGCGAAAATGCTACCGTCCACAAATCAACAGGACCCAGTGCCGCTTGATTTATCAATTGACCGGTATCGGAACGCCAAAAACACAATCCCGAATCCAGTGAACTGCTCGCTATTGTATGACCATCCGAACTCACGGCCACCGATACAACGCCCAACGAATGGCCGGACATTTCCTGTCGCAACACCAACCGATTATCTTTGAGATCCCATATTTTTACCAAATCATCTAGGCCACCGGTTACAATGAAATCGTTAATTTTGTCCGTGTTACTTGATAGCGAATCTCTGGACGCATCCGGATCTTCGGCATCTTTCGCTTTGGCTGGCGGTTGTGTCGTTCTGCCCCACGCACATGACCAAATACTTTCTTCGTGGGCAGCCTCTTGTTTGCAGAGTAGAGAATACTGGGAATGAGTGTTTTTTGAGGTTATGTTCGAAAAAATGGATTTATTATCGCAAGATTCAAGATTGATGGAAAAACTTACCATGGTGGGGAATATTTAAATGAATTTCCGTATTAATTGCCTATTGTTGTTGTATTTTCTGGGCGGTTTTTTAGGAATTTATTTATGCGGCGATTTCTCAGTACGTCAAAAACAATATTTTTTCTATTTTTTGACAATTAACTTGACAGTTTTTTGTACCGTTGTTGTTGTAGATATGTTCAACAAGGTATTTATCTAGTGAAAACCAGTCCTGAAAACCAGTTCCTTATTGTGCATAAGAACAAGAACGACAATTGGCTACCGTTGAACGTGCGATTATCCAAGAAATTTTTTGCACCAACACAGGAACCCTAGATGGGAGTATGGAGAATTTGTTACAATCAAGAATTGAAAGCAATGCACAATGTCAATGGGTAGGTCATCTAGCCAGGATGCATAAACAATCTGAACGCACCGGAAAAAAATTATGAATTGCAACACTGAAAGAAGGACCCAAAATGGGCACAGAAGAAGGTTGAGCTTGACAGTGTATCACAGAGACGCAAGAATTCTAGGAATAGCCAATTCGAGGTAGACGCCAAGGATTGCATTGGACTATAGTCCGGTGAAGATAGAGAGAAAGAGAAGTAAAAGGAGAAAAAGAAGTAAGGATGAAACGAAGAAGAAGCAAAAGAAGAATTGAAACAGAAAATTTATTGGTAAAGTTACAAAAAGTTTGGAACTATTTTTTCGGCGTTTTCTTTTTCTTTTGATCTGCCAATAGGATAGGCATCGAAATGACATAATTTGGCGATGTAACTGCCCTCAGCAATATCAAATGTACGGCCATCGTTTGATTGAAAAATTTAATTACTTGAAAACATTCGTCCATCGTCAATATTTCCAAACTTTTCGGTGGATGCTAAAAATAATGAAATTATAACTTTACTTAATCGGCATCGGACTACATCCACACAGCGTACATCAACGGCATAGCGTAAAACTTGTTCCTGGAAAAAGGCCACCAAATCCTCGTTATTTGTTACATGGGAATTGTGGAAATATTTAAAGGCAAAATAAAATATTTCCATTATAGCCAGAGTTTTGTAATGTGAGTAATTATGGTGGGAACAGAGATTTTTAATATCCTCCAATAATTCGGAGCAAATCATTTTCGTCCTTTCACACCAATTGTTTGGGGCGAACTTATCGACTGTAGGAATTATTCCTTAAAATTTTTGAAAATTTCGAAAATCTCGAATCACTTAACTCATTTTCGTTCTATTGTCAAATGATAAATCTTCACAGTTAAATGTTTCCCGGAGAACTAGTTTCGGAACTTTTGGGCCATCCATCAAAAATGGGAGGAATGCTGCAAATAATTTCCTTAAGATGATGATGATTAAATCATAATTAAATACGGTTCGGTTGAATTAATAACGCATCAATGGATGATAGATCAGATTCGGTGCAAGAACACAATGTGCTGAGACTTCTATTTTCCTGTATAGATTCCAAAACCGGACTCAATTCATGTTTGGCATCAACGGCGGGCTTTTTTTCGTCATTTGACACAAATTCACATAAATTGAATGGAGTGCATTTGCACGAATCCATAATTTGTCAGTTAAAATTTTTAATTAATATAAAGAAATGAGGAATTGGTTTACTTGGTTTTTCCTGTTATAGATAATTCGGATACGGATAACGGATTTTCAGAATATTTTCAATCAAAACACTACACAAATAACTTACATATTCTGTTTTGATAGTTTTCTCACTCTAACAGACGATTATTTCTAATACACATGTCTCTTTTTAACTTTTACAGTAAATTGGTAAATCTCCGTCTAATTTTTATATAATTATATATACGGAAGGGACTTTGAGCAAAAAGTTATTCGAAGTTATTTTAATTTTTGTTTTCAACCAATACGGAAAATCTGAAAATTCGACCTTTTATGGAAACATGTCATAAATCACTATAAAAAAAAACCATTTTCGAAACCATTTAAAATTCGACAGTGGGCAGACTAATGTGAAGTAAGCCGCATACCATCAGCATACTGTCAAATTGTCACTTGCAAAGAAAATCTCGTGGCCGTCGGACGCGTTTTATTAATTTTTCCTCGTTTTTATTCATAATTTATTGCTATAAAAAAAAGGTGGTGTGCTCTTTTTTCAATTTTTTTTTTAAAACAAATACGATTTTAATTAGTGCACAAATGCATCTTTTCATCAATTAATTATCTGTATATGTGTGTGTTCAGTGTAAATACTGTCCGTGTGCCATACTGTTCTAGAGAGTGACGAATTTAGTGGATTATCCCCGGAACGAAAAAAAAAGAAGTTTTCTGTGTGTGAATATTCAACTTTTTTTCTTTTTTTTTTTTTTATTTGTTGGAAGTCTCGCCCATGTTCGTCAGCAGAGTTTACTATTTTTGTGGATAACATTTTTAAAAAACAAAAACAAAACAAGTAAGAAATTTAAATATTTGCTATAATAATTGTTGGCTGACATCGCAGTTGATATGAGAGAGTTTTGATCGAGAAAAATCTGTGTGTGGGGTTGGTGTGGCCCAGACGCGCCTTGTCGGTTTTTTTCTTCTTTTTAGCTCTATTCACGGTAGGAAGGTAGGTTGAGGTACTTATAATTTTGCAAAAGAAAAAAAAATGGAAGATATTGATGACTCAGAGAGACTTCTTCGACATTCTTTAATAAATTCTAAATGGGAAGGAACGCTGGCCGTACGAGACAATCATCAGTAATCAGTATATTTATGGTGAATATAAAATATGATGATAAAATGGATACAAGGTTATAATCTCGGTTCTTTTCACGTTCCTCCTCTACCCAACCGTACACATTGCATTGCATTTTATATTGTTGGTTATAACTACTCGGTGTGCTTGCTGCTGGGTGATTGTTGCCGTTACTCATTGAATTCTATTTTGATGAAGAAAATTAAAATATTTTATTATTATTATTTTTCGTCTTTCATAAGTGGAAGCGAATATTTATTACATATCTGCACGTATTTATCGATTATTTTAACCTCGAATTTTACAATATACTGGATTAGTTATTGTGTATAAAATTTTATTAATATTTTTAAACGAATCGAATGCATTGAAGGGCACACAATCGTACATTAACATATTTATGATACATGACACATCGTTTTCTATTGTTTCCTTTCTTTGGAAATATATAAAATAACATCCTGAATTCATAAAAAGCAAAAAAATATCAAACTTGTTCCTCTCTGGCACTGTAGAAGTTCAGATCTGACAACAAACACAGTATAGGGATTCCCAAAGGAATGTGTCACGTAAAAGGACAGTTTTTCAATAAAAATATCAGCAACCCTATTATTCTCGCTATATAGGCCAAAACGAGTCCAACTAACAAACTGTTCTGAACAAAACGGAATCATTTTAAATCTTCACATTAGAAAACCAAAATTTACTGCAATCTTCCAAATGGACATAGTTCTGGTTCTGAGCTTCCTTGTGCTAATGTTGTTCCATGAATACTAGTGTAAGGCGACAAATTCTCCATGTGTTCTTTAAATTAAATAAAAAAACTGATCACTATAAAAAATATCAGACCATAGGATAGTACAAAAAATCAAGAAGATATCCTATCGGCAACTTAAACGCCGAGGTATCGACCCAAGAATGACGTGGCGTCGAAGTGTGGAAGCTGAAGCTAGGACAGAAGGCAAAACCAAAACTTTGGCAAGAAATCGCATTAGATGGACAAAATTTACCTATGTTCCCCCGAGGAACACCGAGCGTGATGATGATGATTTTCCTTATGATCAAAAGATATGTGATAATTACTCGGAATCATTTGATCTATTTCTAAAGAATCAATGAAGCCAGTACTAGGAGAAAAAGAATTGCCTGATCAATGAAATTCAAATGAAATTCTCGTGATTGTTCTCGTATTTTCATTCATCATATTCTGGAGTTTTGCCAACATAAAAACTGAAATTTAATTCTCCTCAAATTCCTCTTTCAATTACTTAGTAACTCAAGGTTTCAATCCAAAGGAATGTAGAATTTCTTCAGTGGACCAATAGATACTGAATTTTGGCAACACTTTACACTATCCTGTGCCACCGTATCTTCTTCTTATAATCTTCTTACCTTTTTATTTACTAAAGGACAGAAAAATTAACATGAAGTCAATAATCTTGTAAAGCAGAAACATCTGCATCAGAACTTATTTAATGGTGATTGATGGTGGCGCCTAAGTATTTCTTCTCAAATAATTTGAAATCATACCGAGCAAATATATTATTTGACTCTTTGCCAGGGTTGTGTTTAGGTGCAGGCAGAATTTATTTGTTTATTTACATGAGGACTTTTTATCTACTTACAATCAATAAACAATTTGCCAAATATTCAAATAATTCATAAGAATACTTATTTCCACTGCATAAAATTTTTTGTTTTCAAGGATAACCCTTGAACTCTTATCATTTTTAGATAAATTCCTCAGGTTATAAATTGAAAGATAATATATGTGCATAATATGATATGAAGTATGAGATTTCGATCTTGGACAACTACTTACACTTGAATCTTGAATCATTAATATACTTAACATATGGAAGAAGGTAGAAATGCAATTTAAGTGGTAAATTGAATGTTGATAAGCTCTGACAATTTATTTTCACTTCAAGTATTCTACTTTACTCATCTGATTTGTCGGAGAAAATACCTTGTTGAATATTTTATTAAAAATTAGTATTGAAGGTGGGGACGGGGATGAAGGATCCAAAAATGTAAATTCTCTAGCGGCCAATTTATTCATCGAATCAATAAATGTCGTCTCAAAATCGATTTCTGGCACTGGGTGAATAAATGAAATTGGCTAAAAACTGCATGCTTGATCATCAGCACCCCGAAATCCTTGTGCCAGCGAAAACCGAGTGCTAACAAATACTAGTTCCAAAATTGCACTCTGTGAATAAATGCAACAAAGTGCCAACACTAACTAACTCCGATCCGATATATTTCGAGCTAGAACTTGGAGAATAAATTGGCCCCGTAAGAAGTTCATCTCGTTTTTTAGTTATCGATTTACCAAATCTAGCGATAGAGCGGGTGATTTTTTTTCTTCCTCGATATCTTGCCGAAACTTTTGTATGCAAGCAAAGATTTCCGAGGTGAATAGTGATCTATATAGAATTTGTCTGACTACAAAATGACTTGGAATGACGTCTAAATGACCACACAGTATGATATTAAAATGACCAATAGAATGACTCATTTCGAGTCACAGAATTACTGAGAATGACTTGCTCTAAGTATGGCTTGGTTCCTCGAAGATTCCACTGACATTCTGTTATTTATTGTTGATATTTAGAGGAAAAATGTTTTTTTTTCAAGTTACAGCTAAGTAATGCGCAAATAAACAATTTTTCTTCTTCTTCAATGGCACATTTTTATCTGTAAATACTCTGGGGGCAAATATAAACAAAAACAACGGGTATAGAATTACGATAATGTACCCACTTTCAAATGGTCATTTAAGTGTAGCATAAACGGCGCACTATTTATACTTAAGTACTTCTACTTATCTGTTATTTTATGTCATTTAACAAAAAAAAAATGTATGAAGAATTTTTAAACAAAACGATGTGTGATAATCTATATTGATAATCCCAGCCGTAGTTGTAAACATTTCAATTAGAAAAAAAAAATGGCGCGTGTTTAAGTCATGCGCTAAATACTTTTAATTTGTATGCGCAAGATGTGTGTAACAGTGAGTACAGTTTCTAAATAAGGAATTTTGTAGATAAATGTTTGTACACGTACAGATGGGTGCGTGCTATAGATTAAAACATTTGACATGGTTTTCTAGACGCCAAAGGTTTTTAACATTGCACATCCTAAGATTTCCTCGGTATCGGCCGACTGACTACTTGACATTGTACGTTAATTGGGAATTTTGAAAATTTCAGATAGCAATTTGTGTCGACTTTGTGATTTAGAAGAGAAAGAAAGCATCAGTAATTTTTGGTGCCCATTATTCCGGTGGTCTAGACAAAGGATTTTAGGAGGTTTTTTTCTTTATACTTTCTTTGATCGATTTTAGAGTTTAAATTTCCAATTGCGTATTGTGGCCATAGGACCATTTGAATCTAGTTGTAACAACTGAGTAATTCTTTGAGATGGCCATGAGGAAGCCCGAAAGAAGATGTAACACGGGATTCTTATTTCTTGTCTAAAACACCACATAGCACTGTTTTTAATTTTTATTCCTTCTAATTTAGTTTCTTCCCCTCTTCAAACTGTTTCATTTACTTCCTTTGAACTATTTGCTTCTTCTCTTGAAACAGTTTTCTTTTCACTTTCTGTTAATTTTTACTATCCTCTTCCACTTTACTACCTTTTTACTACTCAAACAATCTTTTACTTAATCTCGCTGATAACCCGTCGCCAAAGAGAAAGTCTTTCGACACATTATGCGACAGTTAATGATTTGAAGGTATTAGCGTTTCTTCGTCGTTCATTTTCGGGCTCCAACTAGAACCTAACCTAACAGTTAAGCATGGCAAAAATATGTCAATTTTCAAAATCAATAATTTACCATTTTTTCTTTATAAATTCCGGTCTCAATGTGTAGTTATGGTCCACTTTACCGAAAAGTATTACAAACTCTCCCCCCTCCACTTTTTTGTTGTTTTGTTTTGTCCACCATCTAGCAGTCATTGAATCTTGAAGTCAGCCATTAAATAACCAGGCATTAACATGGCCGTCAATTTGGGGGGTCAGTCGCCGTTTTGGATTATCTACTATCTTGGAATCTTACGATGTACATATTATTCAGTGGAAAATAAACCAACAACTCCTCTGTAGAGACTGCACTAAATTGTTTTATAGCTAAATCGACGGTAAAATAATTAGTTTAGAATATTTAATTACCCAATAAAAATACAAAACGATTTTCTTAATTTATTTTCATTTAATAATCCATTAACTTGTTACAGAAAATAAAAATAATAAAATAAAAACCATTCAAATGCAAAATTCCACAGTTTATTGGAAACGTTTAGTTTTAGAGAAATTCTATTCTTCTCCTTCTCAAAATAAACCAACCACCCACTCACCGACCCACCACCAATTTCGTGAATGGGTTTTTTTCTTTTTTTTGTTGTTGATAAATTCCAGATTACATGAATTTATTTCTATCAATATCTACCATTAAGCTGTTATCGCCCTAACATTTGCCGCTTGTCCGTGTCAAGTGATTAATATTTCCGAATTCTCTAAAGATCTGGTTAAAGGAAACTATTTTTATAACAGCTGTGTTGTGTGTTCTGTTATTATATACTTAATTGTGTGATTTCGTGTGTTGCTAATACATAATCAGTTTCGTTGTTGGTGTTACAACCGCCGCAGCCAAAACATATTATACTTACCTAAGTAAATGTCTACTTGTGTATCTATTATAGTAGGTAGTAGGTAGTACCTACTCAACCAATTCTACTGTGTTCAGCAACTATTCAAAATCGTGCCAAAAAATGTTTTTTTTGTTCCTAGCAACAACAAAAAAAAAAAAATGTAAAATTTGGGTGTCGGAGATTAGTAACATGACAGATTTGTTTCGAAGGTAATTTCGTGTGTAATTTTTGTTTGTTAATTAAAATTAGAATTTTAGGACAAAATATTTGATTTTTCGTTAAATGACATTTGGTAACAATTTGTTGTCCAAATAATTTTCTTAATTGTTTAGACATGAAATTAACATTTCCAGGCAGCCCTTTATGTTCGCTATGTTAGCCCCCATACCGTTCATACATAAGTACATATAAGACAAAAGAACGATGGAGCCATTGAATATTGATTTCTTTTATAAAAAAAAAAAAACAAAAAAAATGTAGAAATGTTTTTTTTTCTTCAACTATTTTTTAGTGTTATTGCCACTTTTGTGCACATGTCAAACACTGTCTACCGACATATTGTAATTGGTATTAAAATCGATACATACACAAAATTAAGTCTATTGATTTCATTACAATGAGTTGGTTATTTATTGCCTCATTTGTCAAAAAAAAAAAAAAATATGTACTTAGAAAAAAAAACCAGAGAAGAGAAGTACTTATGTAATAACGGAAATGAAAGGGAACACACCCAAAAAAATTGCCATTTCGTTAATTTTTATTGTTCATGGTTTTGAAATTATTAACAAAAATTTCCAAAGAGTTGCCTATCGGAATCCATGCTTGCACGGATAGAACACGTTTAGTTGATAAATTTTGAAAAAAAAAAAAATTCAAAATTATTACTCATGCGAACCACTCAATGGATATCTATATGGACAGTAGGTCGTGACAATATTCGTACAAGGTTATTAATTTTACATCTTCAATAATATTTCTTTATTTCTTTGTAATTTGTATATTACAACATTGTATAGAGATTTTGGACTTAACACATTAGCTGCCATTGATTATTTCGCAGGCCTGTACAGAATCTTACAAATTAATACGTTCAAAATCCCATACGACAGCTAATGTGACGAAAAATTCACAAAAGTTATATGTAAAATCGTTTCGTTTCTGACTTCTATGACTCTTTGGACAGACACAGAAGTCTATAGAATTTATTAAATTTTTTAGTAACCAATTTGAACCGAATTTAATTCATTTATCCAAAATGGCTACTTTCAGTCCAAATCCTGATAAACTTCTCAACCCCCACAGATGTTCAATATGATTCGGGATGCTGGATTTAAGTTGATTTTTGCGGTGTGTTTTTGATTTCTAGCTCTCTTCTGTAAATTAACACATTGGCGTGACGTGAATTCATGTATTTTCTAAATTCTATTCCTGGTTGCCGCTAAATGCTGTTTCTGAACGCTGCAACGTTATGCATAAATGCATCTCTTATTTCCTAGATAATGCTTAGCCCTAACGATAAAAGTTTGCGGCAACTAGCTTTAGAATTTCTTCATTTTCGCCGGCAATCAGTATTAGAAAAGTAAAAAATTTGCCGTTCGCGACTGTGAACTGCTTCCATCATATTTTACTGTTGAATTAATAATTAATTTAAATTTAAGTACAGAGTTTCATTGGATTTGTTCGGAATTTTCTCTAATTTTTTTTTATCATTCCCAAATCATGAAAATTTACTTTAACCTATTCACTGCAAAAGCTAAGTAATTGCCAAATTGGAAAAATTGACTTTGGTTATACACAAAATATTTAAACAATAAAGGGCACTTTGGCCTGTTTCCAAATGAGGCAACACTCGCTATGAATGGGTTAATTTACGCATTCTAAGCTTTGTTGAGCCCTAGGAGTAAAACAAGAAAACGGTGGAAGCAGTTCCATTTCGAACTATCAATTAAAACCAATTTTGATCCCTCTAGCCTCTACTTAAAACGTACTTTTGAGAATAAATGATTCACCGTCTCATATTATCAGTAATTTTAGCTTATCCTCCATATATTCTACAGGTCAACTATAGATTAGATATGTAGGTATTCCGACTTTTCTTTTTTTATTGGATGACACATATTTCTTCCAACAATCAAAAATCTATTTTATCAATTTCGATGAACATACCATAATCTATTGTTGATAGTACAATAGGGTACAATACAATCAAATAATGACAAACAATTTATTGATAGATACACTTTGGAAATGGATGTTCGATTAATTTTTGTATCCACTGTAATTATAATACAATAATAAAACGGTTCGGATGATTGGCACATTTCTAAATTTGTACATTGTGGTGTAGAGTAGAGATTCAATCAATTTGATATTTATATTATTGATATCGTCCGAAAACAATACACTGGAATGACCTTGTCAAATAGAGATATTTTTAAATGGAGATATTATTTTCAGTTTTAAATTTATTCGTTTTTATTTGAGTTATATAGTAGCTCCTATTAGATATATATATATATATATATAAATATAATGCAAGAAGATATACATAATGTGTGTGTGTCTGGCTATTATTGATTCATAAATTTATTAGATTGGCCTATTTTTAATTTTTTATAAGTAGGTATTGGTTATGTTGTCTACATTCTATTTGAAATGTACACTGTGAATACTTATTAAAAGAATGTCAAGGAGAATTATGGAATTTTTGCAAGTTTTTTTTCGGAAACGTCCACTACGGTTTGTTTTAGCCTATTAGAAAAGCTGTGAAAGTGTTCACAAAGTCATAAATTGAGCGGGTTTCTAGACAATTTTTTGCTAACCCCATATTTTTATATAAAACATGTTCGAAACTCTAGGATTAAAATTTGAAACCCCTTGAAGGTGGACGGATATACTTAGCTTAAAGAAATCCCCCCGAAAACATGTGTGCTGCTCGATATCTCCTTTTATAAATTTGGTAAATATTGATTGAACTGTGTAATTTTACTGCTGCATCAGACATCAGGTCCAGGACAGCATTACATCTTAGAAGAAATTTATTATCACAATATATAGAAATATATAGAAAGCTCGCTCAGGAATATCTTTTTATCGGCCTAATCAATTTCAATAAATTCTAAAATTGAAGAATATTCAAATTTTCTAAATAAACTTGCTCTGATGAGATGTGGGATTATTGTGATGTTTGGGGAAAATGAGAAACCTAGTTCATACCAATTTGGAATCGGTTCCTCGATCAGATTCCATATTCTGCAAATGCTCCAGCCAAAGTGTTGATAGTTATGAAATTTACTAATAGGAACGTGAAAATAAACTAAACCAAAACATTTCACTGTTCTTCCAATAGTTCTAAAACGAAGATTTGATAGAGACATTTTACAAACCCCAAATAGATAAAAAAAAATGGAAGCAGGAATAACCAACAAGTTAGCTTCTATGAACAGAGTTTCTCTCTCTTTTTGTATTTTAACTTACATTCTGAGCCAGTGTTGCCTAGTCAAATTTTTGAATTACTTTCAACATCTGTCAAAATTACCTTTTTGCGGTGACAATTACCTTCCTGAAAAAAAAAAACGTAGCCCAGGGACTTCAAAAATCAGTAGACCTCTTGGAAAAACGGTGTTCTTGGCACTTACGTTATGTTTTTGTACAAGATCATGATTACTATGTGCCTACGTTCAATTCCTTAGTGACAATAGATTTATTATTTAAGTATTAAAAAAAACATTTAATAACGTTCTGACTGGAAATTAGAAAAGACTGGAAATTAGAAATTACCTCCTAAATTCTGTAGTTACTTCCAACCTTCTCGAGATTAAAATAAAATTACCTCCAAAATATGTTTCACTTGGCAACACTGATTCTGACCTTTTTCTTAAAATTTTATTGGGGGGAGGGAGGGTGTTTGAGTTGGTGCTTACATGTACACCTCCACTTAAGCCTTGCCAGGTGTATTGTACGAATACGCAAAAAATGTAATAAATTGTTTCGGAAATAGATCCCTTTATGGGGTCTAAGATTATTCCAGACAGGATTAACTTCTTAAAATACCAAAAATGCAAAAAATTCGAATTATGTATATATTTAAATTGTTTCGTCGTTAACCTAAGTTCGTTGAGCTTACATTTGTATTATGTGGATGCTCCATTTTCCATACATAATTACTTAATACTCAATACATTCACACATAATTGGCAAAATCAATTATAGGTAACTGATTTTAGTCGTCGTCTCAGTTTTTTTTTTTTTTTAAATAATTATTTTTAACCACCTACATCTTAATTTGTTTAAAGACTAATTCAAGCAGCTGCAAAGACTCAATTTAAAAATTTTCTTCTTAGAAATTTTTTTCGAAATAAATAAGTAGGTACATATGTTTGTATTGTATGTATGCATGTATTGTACATTAAGTCAGAGAGGAAATGTACAATTGATGAAAGAAAAAAAAATAAAAAATTCCCGTTAATGGCAAAGATATAGAAGTAAAAGGATTACAACATTTTTACATATGAAAAATGAATCATTCAATTGAGTATGATATAAAAAAAAAGGTTGACAAATAAATTAGTTCAATTAGATTAAATTACACGATTTCGATAAGAACATTGCGTACATTTACTTGGGTAATATCGGACACATCATTTTAAGTACAGAGTCAAGTCGACTTATCATTTACCAATGCCATTTTGATATAAATTACGTTTAGTATTCTGGTTGTGGAGATAAAAATGTAGATTTATTTCACCCACTTGCAAAATGGTAACTTCAAATTGCGAACAAAAAAAAAAAAAACATTTTTTTTTCTTTTGAATTGAATATTTTCGGTTTCGGTTAGGGTTGCTATGGGTTTAACCAGAAATTCATTATCATAAATATTTTGGTTGATATTGAAATGGAACGGGATAAATATGTTCCCTTGTGGTATGGTTTATCTCGTTAATACATATTTTATTTATGTTTTGGGGGTTTTTTTCCTTCTTCTTTTGGATTTGGTGGGTAAATGGGATGTGTCTATAGGTCGAGCACGTATTTGTTTACGATTTTCAATAGTTGGATAAGCGCTTAGTAGGCATTGATTTAATGTACATATATTCTTACTTAGCAACATAAATGAATTTGAAAAGATGTCATAAGTTTGAATTTTTAAAATATATCGTACGTTGGACGTATTGTGCGATAACTCCAACTATATTGTGCGATAACTCCAATAAAACCAACTACAACCTAAACTTAATTTAGACCGCCTCAAAAACGTCTATAGACACAGATATTTCTATAGTCATAATAACTAATGCACCTCCAACCTCATCTGACTATAGAGCCTTTCTAACGCTGGTTTGTTACTTATATTTTTACTTTGTAGTATTGTTGAACTCTAATTGTAATTGTCGTAAAGATTTCTGGCTATCCTGCAATCATTTTTGGTTGAGACGTCTATTTTCTCTCACGTGACGGCTTATCTGACCCAAGGGCAAGCAGATCGAAAGCATCTCATTTCTTTTAATATTTTAGTTATTGATATATGACAGAAGGGGATTTTCGTCTCTTCTCGAAAATCTTTCATTATATTATGAATCAATAATGGTTTTTTTAAGTATATCAGTAAATTTTCGCGTTATTTTTACTTGGAACCTTATTATACACCTCAAAAAAAAGAAAAGCAATTAACCCTAATTCTACCAACATGTGCCTTTGAGGCAGATTCGATTTATCAACTAAATTGTATACTTAATTGTTATGAATTTTCTTCGTTACCTTGTAAAAATACTGGTATATCTCATAAATGCCTCTAAGGCAATTTTGGTAGGTTTTGGTTATGAAATATCTTGGTAGGATTAGGGTTAAAAACGAAAATGTTCATTCAAAAAAAAAAAAAAAATGCTGTTAAGATTTCATTGGGCCACCACTGTATAATTTATTAATTAAATTAAATCATAAACAAATTATGGATGCAAATGTTTATCCAATAGGTACATTAGGTATTCGATAAGATTTTTATGCCCTAATTAAATTTAATTTCAAAAATGTTCATCCATAAATCTGCATTAAATATGGTCCTTCAAAAAATCGCAATCTTTCATACTGAAATAAAAAAAATAAATTTCTATTTTTATATATTATGCAAATCTATCGAAAATTAAAAATACTTAATGTAATTAAAGTAACCGTTTGAAATCAATATGTAAGTTAAACATCTTCTAACGAACCACAATTGGATTTTTTTGCAAATTTTTATTACTAAATTATCAAACACACACAGAATGATACATAAATGATTATTTATTTGCCATATAGCCAATTATTTAACGGATAAATCAAATTAATTTGTCATTAACATTGATTGCGTTCAATAGCTTTTTCATTAGTTCTCGATATCATGTCTATATAATAGTCGTCTGTATATATTGTTAATATATCTTGTAGTTGCGATGGTTGCAACAACAACAACAACAAAATAAAGAGAAAAAAAACCTCATATACATGATAAAACAATAAAATTGAAAATATTTTCATATAAGTAAAGTATAAGAAGTTGTTGACGTTGATTTTATCTGCTAATGCCTTTTAAAGTATTATTCATGTTCATGTCAATAAAAAATACTTTTTTTGTTTTTTTTTTTTTTTTATTTCAATTTTTCAATACTTAATTTTATCGCTGAACTGTTTCCTTTCTATATATTTATAATGTCAGATATGGCAAACCGATTTTAAAATCATGTAAAATAATTTCTGTGTTATCCACATCTGATTTTAGAATTTACAGTTACTTAATAGCAATTACAATTGCCAGCTAACTCAAAATTGTAAAATTTTACTAAAAGCATTTAACTACTAAAAATATTTATGGGTAGTTTTAAGAATGAAGTCGAATCCTCCGAATAAAAAAAAAAATCTAACTGATATGATGTTTTTTTACAATTACAATTTTTTTTTTTCGAAATGTTCCACCCTAACGATCGCCAGTTTGGCCAAATATTTATTTTCTGATAGATCATCAAAGCAGCTAACTGGAAAAAACGGTTCTCTGTTAGATAATGGTACTACTTATAGTTTAGGAAATATGAACTTTTATTGAAAATCTAAAGAATATGTAAGGGGAAATAGAGAAAATCCGAAAGAAAATATTTGTTTATCGAAATTCTATTCAAATTTTGAACAAAAAATCAAATTTCATTTGGAAAAATTCAAAATAAATTCTAATGGACGTAATAATTTTTTTTTTTTTTTGATCAAACTAGTTTTACGTTCATTAACAAATTGTCCAGGGGCGTACCTGTTCAAATCCCTAGCTACTCATAGGACACCAGCGCGATATCACTGCAACTCAACTCTCTCCGTGACGATCAAAGTGAAGCCCGGTACGATTAGATGGAGAATATCTCCCAGACCAGTACCATGGCTAAACTAAGAGAAACGCTACCCTCATCAGCCCAAACTAGACCGGAAGAAATAGGAAAAAAGGAAATAGAAAACAAGAAGGGGGGCACAATAGATCTAAATACAGGTCAACGTGCACCGATCACCCCCAATAGAAACAATCCACATTTGTCCATAGATCATTTTATTGTGTTACGCGTGTCTGAGGTTGGAAATCCACACGAATCTATGTATTAATTATCGTATATTGTTTTTATAAATAGCTGTATACCACATAGACATTATCTCTTCTGTCATTTGAAAACATTTTTGACATGACAAGATCTATGACCTTTGGGCTTAAAATACCGTCGCATAGGTAGGCAGTACACTTGGTACTGGTACGTTTCTCTGATAACGGTAATTATTTAATTTATGATCCTATTTGCCACATAATAAAATTAAAATTGAATTTGGTAAATTACAAATCTTAATTCCAAACACAATGACCACATCAGTCTCATTCATTTCCGTAGTCTCCGTAAGAAAATGTTCACTTTGTGGACATTGAACAATAACAATAATGAAAACTTTGACTTAAATGACCTTAGCTTATATTATTATTTATGTATAGTATAATGCTGGTGTTTTTTTTTTGCTTTTTAATTATATATCTATCTCTGTTGTATACATACATATATTATAAGTAGATAATGGTTTTTATCTATATTAAACAGTTGTCTGTAAAAATGCTTTAAACAAAGTAAAGTATGAAGCATTGATAATATCAATGAATCATTAACGAACTACTCAACTAACCTATACAACTCTCATCTCAACGTACATTATTAAATATTATTACTTTCTTAAGATATTATTCAACAGCTGTTTAGTTTGTAGATTGAATCCGTACCTATTTAACTACCTAATATTTTGTTTCTCCAAAATAAATAAATTTTTTTTTTATTCATTCGGGTAACACGACATTAATTTACCATTGTTTTGACAGGTATTTTACAAACGATTTGACATTTTCATTTCATTTTTCATTTTCATTTTGATTTTAAATAGAAGAAGAAAAAAGTTATTATTTGTTTTATCGTTTTTTTTTACAATTTGGCAAAGATCTTAGAAATTTATTTATAAAATATCTCATATGTCGCAAATCTTTTGTTTAGTTAATTTTATATTTCGTTTTTTACTTGTTGAATTAATTTTTTGTTTCAATACATACGTTGGTAGACATTTAGTATCTACTGTACATTATGGCGGTATCTATCGCGTCAATTCTTCATAACACAATTTTTCGTATCAAAATTGTTTTTTTTTATATATAAATTTTTTTTTGAAATTAAACCCAGAGTAAATCCAAAATCGATTATGGTAGGTTTTGAACAAATTCAATTTAAAGGTGGAATTTTCTAGCTGGTAAAGAATGATTTTGCCGTGCGCAAATTTTATTTTTTACCATTCTTTATCGGGGTGCTCAATACAATTTTGTTTCTCCGTTCAACACGTTTTTTTTGGTTTTTTTTTACGAAAAACAGTTTCCTACAAAACGGTTTCAATCTAAAACGATAAGAAAATTACGAAAATTCTCGTGTAACACGGTATACAATACCATGATTTCACTATAAAAAAATTGTCAAAAATTCTCGTATAACACGGTAGTTCTACAATATTTGCTATTAGTCTCATGCACCACGAAATTATGTTGGAACCTATCTACCGTGTTATAGGAGGGATCTTCTTCTTCTTCTTTGTGGCGAGATCTATCTTGATCTACCAATTAGCACAATTGTGCCGTTTTGTTACCACTGAA
>JANSTT010003428.1:0-31699 GCA_026745375.1 Platyura marginata
AACTGCCAGTGCTGGAACGATAAAACCTCGCGTTAAACCAAATCATCCGCCAACAGCTGAAATGGTTAATAATGCCAGAAATAATACCTTTAAACAGAAACGCTTTCTGAATATAATTCTTTAGTACATTATGCTTGCAAAAAGCTTCGTTGAATTTTCCGTAGAGCCACCCATCATGTTCCTATCCTATAGTCAGTATAGTGTATATCCATTCCATAATATAATACCTTCGTTTGTACAGAAAAAAATTCCAAACAAGAAAGGCATAAAGTGAAAAACAAGACATTTTTGGTGTCGCTATCCGCATATAAATATTATATCTGTGGAATATCTCTAGAGTTCTAGCTACTCGTTATACCGCCTGTGTACGTATTGTATATATCTATATAGAATAGAATATATATATACATATATATAGTGTTGTATATTTTCTATACAGAAAACCCAAATGACTGCTCAGTTTAGTGGTTGGTGTCTTCTAACTCGTCACGAGTCGACATCGTCACAACAGAAAATACGGTGCTGATGCCTTTGATAACAGTCCCATTGAAACCACCCCATTCTCTTCAAACCATAAAAACCACCCCACAACATCCCATCACTGGTTATAGCCTGAAGCTGTGGTGTTTTTGGTATAACACACCATGGCTCAAAGCGTGAAAAAGTATTAATTCTCTGAGTGCTCTCTTGGTTGCTAGCCGTCACAAACCGTATCCCAATCCCCCATATATTATTTGCCATTCCCGTATCCAGTCAGTTAACCTAAAGCGCGCATATAGCATTGTAGGCTGACTGGCTGGTTGTTGGTGGCTTCTTGTGGGTTCATATAATATTATACTCTCGGTGGTAAAATATCAGTTGGCTGTGGAACGTAATGCCGATCGGATCTGGTGGGTTATTTGGGAATTTCGTTTTTTTTTTGTTTTTTTTTGATTTTTTTTTTTTATTTTCATTTTCATTTTTTCTTTTTCATATCGTTTGGAACCACATCACAGTGTTTTGAGAATATAAATTTTTGTTTCCATTATTGAATCGTCGGTGTATAAAAAGATAATTGGTTGTTTTGGCTGTTCCGCGTATATTTTCCCTATACTATACAATACACAGTACCTACCTATGTAGTATTGTATATTATGTATAAGCAGCAGCAATCAGTGAAATAATATATTTCGGCGTGGTGTGTAAATTTATATGTACATATATAAAACGAGAGGTAGTTACGGATCGTGTGAAAGGATACACATTTCCAAATTAATGTCGATATATCGCGGTGAAAGCACACACACCGTGTTTTGTAGTATAATAATAAGTTATAAAGCTTGAGGGTGTTGAAATTAAAAAAAAAAAAAAAAAAAAAAAAAAACCGTAAAACTTTGTTGTGCCGTGTTGCTATATAGTTAGTTCCATAAAATGTGATTACCATCAATTTCAAATAACATTTTGATGTATGTATTTACAATGTTTGAAAATAAAATTTTATTGTCATGGTTTATGATGGTGAGAGGCGGGAGAAATTGTGACTCTAATTTTTTTTGGTCACAATTAAACTACAATAATAATTGATGGATTTTATTTCATTCCTTTGAGGAGTTTTTTTAATTTTTGATTGCTTCATATATGTGTATAACTATTAAAAAAGATTAATAACGGTTTATTTTCAGTGCAATTTTGAATAATTTCTTAAGCAGAGAGCCAATTTCCCAATTTCCTATAAAATCCTAAATTCATAAGTTTTGTTTCAATTTTACAAATTTGTAGTTATTTTTTTTTTTTTTAGTATTCACAATGATGAGGCAGTGTTTTCTTTGCCTACCCCATTAAGTCGCTACTGTTTAGTACATATAATGTGTTTCTCTAACGATTTGGACGTTACTTGAGGAGGATTCAACAGGACTTATGTGCGCAAATAGATTTAGCAATCTGATATTGAACTAAGTTAGTGGTGATTATTTCCTGTATTTTAAGTTCGATGGAACAAGCCATTTTCTATACCCTTAATAAGAAAAAGATAAAGATTTTTGTTGAAATTGAATTCTTTGATTAATACTCTTAGCTAAATAAATAAATAATGTACGATTTGTTTTGAAGATAGGATCTTATATGATGGTACAAAAACCCCTTTTCTTTTCATTTCAAAATAACGAACAGGGTCTGAAAAATGATATTTCGAAAAAGACATTCCTATAATTACTCAACCAACATAGCATATGTAGCGTGAAAGAATTAATCAATGCAATAAATATGGGGAGAAGAGATTTTTAACTCTATAGGGAATGACCTCAATCTATTTACTTATATTTTTCCATTAGCAATGTTTGGTGATTGAAATCACGTAAATTGCGTTCTGCTACTACAGCATTCCCTCTCTCTAAAAAAAAGAAACCATTTAGAAATCAATTAATCTTAAAAATCTGAATCGAACTAAATGTGCTAGGTATATGCGGCGTTCACCAGGGAGTACAATCAATCTATAGCTTTTTTTACACGTAAAAACAATTAAAGTGAAATGTACTAATGAGTTTAGTTAGATTTTAATAGTTTTAGCGTGAAATTTGTATTACATGATTTTTGTTACTCCTGAACTTTGTTAATTTATGTCTTTATACGTATCATTTTCTCGTTTAAGTTTAAAGTTACTTAGGACCGCGGCTCTAGGTAATTTGAAGCCTAACTGAAGCCACTTTTGTCCCAAATCTCTTCCTTATTACCCTGCAGGTAGATTTTGACGACATTCAATGGAAAAACCTTTGACTAGTGTAGGCGCCATTTTGAATGTAGGCTGTGTTATAGATTCTATGCTCCGCCACATCTTTTGTTTTTTTGCAAGAATTTTTTTTTTATATATATCGTTGGAACAATTTTTACTATATATTCTAATTGATATTCCCTAATTTCTAGTGAATATCCTTTCGCAGATGATGGATGAGAAAAATTATTAAAAGCACCTAGAAAGTATATGCACCAAAATCAACCACAATTTAAATGCCACACAAGAGGTCTGGGTACACATTTCGTATTATATTAGTAGACATATATACAACAGGATGTTTCACCCAAGTTTGTGTCAATAGCGCGCATCAGAGTATAATATATCAACCGTTTTAAAGTAAATAGTAACCGATTTGTAAAACACCCACAATCACACATATAGTACGTATGTACGTACGTACATATATATAGTGTGTAGAGACTGTAGATCTGTAGTGTAGATCTATAAAACAGTGCTTTGTGCTTTTAGTTTTTCCCCACCCGTCTAGTCTTATTTGGGTTATTTCACATTTAAAATCGTTTACGCGAATGAAGTAAAACCACTCGCTATACATATATGAACATAAAGGAAAAACAGATGAATAAATTATTGTCGATTATGAGAGATGATAGCACACTGGAATTAAATGTTTGTTCTTTATATTGCAGTATTTGAGATTGATGTATGTTGTACATATATTTGGATTTAGGGTAAATATACTGTAAATAGTGCCGGCAATAATTACATACATCTATATGTGGTAGAATCAAAGCGTTATAGAAATTTGTCTAACCATAATTAATGAAATAGAATTACAGTTTAGCTTAACTTAGTATGTTTGTGTCCTGCTCCAAGTCGAAAAAATTGTTTCGTTAGTTATTACTTTATTTGATCACATTTAGTTTAATTTATTATTTATATATCACAATTTACATTTAAACTAATGAGCAAATATAGAAGATATTCTAATAGTAGAAGAAATAAAATATGACTTTCAGAACCAAGATGTTCGTTCACATTAAATAAATAGTTTTAAAAATTAGTTACGATGTGCACACATTAAGTCTGTTTTTATTGATTGATGATTGAGGACAAAGTTGACAAAAGAAGGACAATCCTTCTCAATGGAGGACGTATGGCACCGGATTCTGGTTCTTTATGACTACAGTCATATGAGTTGTTAACAATTGAGAGTCACTTATATGACTGTAGTCATAAAGAACCAGAATTCGGCGGCTGGTCAACTTATATTAAATGAATATTACTTGACGAATGGTGGTAATATTGTCCGATTGTATTTTTATGAAACCAAATCACAGTTTTAATTAAAAATTAAAAGTTAAATAAAAAATAAAAAAAGAGAAATTACAAATAAAAATTTAAACTTAACTATGGAACTATTCTATATGTAGCTAAAATTCAATTTTAATTATTTTAACAGAACATTTTTGGAAAAAATAACAAAAACATTTAAAATCTAAAGTTTCAAAACATTTACACTTAAAACTATTGTGTTTCAGAATACAAAAAGTGATATAACATTTGCCATATGTACTTTAAAGGATTTATTTAATACATAAATGTGAAAAATGTAAAATTCAAAGGATAACCAATTTTAATCTGGAAAATGACCGCAAAAAGAGAAAAAGACTTCACGAAAAACAACAAAACTTCAACAGGTAGGATTTTTTTAAAAAAATTTTATTTTTGCATTCATAATTAAAATTAATTAATAAAACTTAAATAAATACGTAAATCGATGCGAAACAACGTTGCCGACTCTTGTATCTTTCAAACGAAAAATAATAAATTATATTTGGATAATTTGACAAAAAGGTTTAAATAATTGCAATTTACATTCAACGAAAAATGACAATTATCTTTAAAATTCATTAATTACTATAACTGTATGAGTGTATAGAATTATAGAAATTTTTAACCAAATTCGACAAATTATTATTTGAATATTTATATTTTAGAGAATTTCATCGAACAATAACTTTTTTTATAACAGTTCTCTTTAGTCGCACTTTAATTACCCAGGTACGTGAAGATGAGTTCCTATATAATAGCAGATTATATATTCTTTCTATTTAAATATGATATCAGGACAAATAATTTTTTTGTAATTCAAGAATCGTTGTCAAATTGGCAAACGATATCTGCGCTTATTTTACGAATTTTATCAACAATTGGGTCAATTCGCCAATATATGCCAAAAGTTTTAATATTTTTTTATGCAAATTAAATCAATTAATAATATTTTGGTATTTTGGATAGTGATATGTAATTATTCTCCATATATATTCGCCCATTTTGTATCCCCCGTTAAAAATTGACTGAACATCTCCCATACTACCACACATAAACGTATTGTTGCGGTATTTTCCATATCCAAACTAATTAAAACAAACATTTTCCAATAATTATAAGTACTTTGAATTCGATGTATAGAAAAAATATTAAATATAATATTATACGAGTATATAGAGAGAAAAACAAATGTGTTTGTATACAATTTATATAAATATTTGAAAAAAAAAAAAATAATTAAATTTAACTACACCCAAATACCCATCTATTTAATAGAACATCCATAGCTTTCGAACCATTTTGCCACAATATGAAACATTTTGATGCTATATGATGACTATATGTAAGTTTGAAATGGTTTTATTTTGCGTTTTATTATTATATTTAACAGCTAATTGGTTACCATTTGGTTTGTAAAACTTTTTGCAGCGTCCACTAATCTGTGTGCGATTCCATGCGGTATCAAAGGCAAAATAAACTAAAAAAAAAAAAAATAATTGTAAAATATCATCAACAATCATTATTTGTACATATGTATGTATATGTTATGTACATAGCTAAATAGAGCTATTTCGATTGAAAGTTCATTTATGGTTAAACCAAAAAGCAGATATTTATGTCAAATGATCCACAAATTTTCATAAACGTAACATTAAGGATTCTCCGAACTATAACTACCTCTCAATTCTTTTGAAGGCACTAAATGCTCACTAGGGAAAGTAGACAAAATTAAAAGCTTTGGCAGTAAATAAAACAAGTCTACACCTTTTTTGGGTGGCCTATTCTTCTTACTCCCACGTTAGGTGATACACTATTTAATACTTAATTAAGAGTTCTTTTATTAGTTTTGATCAAGGCGCCATTATACCATTTTTGTATGTCACTTTCTATTGATTGACACTTCTTGTATTGCTTTAGGTTCACCTACAATTATGTGGAATCCTATTAGGGCATGTCTTCGATTAAGAGTAAGCCGGACATTTGCACAAAAAGTGCTTTGCCTTTTCTTATCACATTTTTCACAGGATGGTTCCTGTCTAATTTTCATCTTATCTATTTATCTAGATAAGTACTTTGACCACATTTTGTTGTAAATAAATTCAACCGGTCAGTGTGAGCCCTTTTAAACTATGCGGTATTTTCTTGTCAGGTCCAATATACATGAAGCTAGCTAGCAAACTTTTTCAAGCCAGTTTATTGTCTGCCACATTAAATTGTTAAGAAAAACTGTACCTAACTAGATACTATAATCCCCTAATCATGATTAATGATTATAATATACTGATAAAATCTATATTATATGGGTCATTGTCAACTGAACCAACCCCAACTATGATAGTGATAGAGATACTGAAAAGAGAGGCGCCCGAAGTTTCTAGGCCCTCTACGAAAATACTTACAATTATAAATATTATCAATGCAATAGGCCACACTAGAGTTGTAATTAATCGAACAATCCAATGAGTAATGATCCATGTTAGATAAATTAGAACAATGGCAACTAATATTGATATCAAATCACCAGGTAATTCAATATATTGTCCAAACCAATTTCGTATTATTTCTCCTATTGATTCATTCATCTACAAATAGAAAATATTTAGTGGATTTATACCAAATCCCAGGATGACTGTAAGAAAATTTTACTTACAAATTCAACTTTGTCATTGTAAAATTGTTTTTTCTCTACAATATTTTCAAAACCAAATTGATCTTCGTCCGTGGTGCTACTAATCATTTTGAATTAAAAAATTTTAAAGATTTTGAAAAAATTATTGATCAACAAATAATTTGTATAGATTTTAAGTTAATAAATAAGTTACATTGACTCGTTCATTAACTTACTTAGATTCTAAAAAAAAAAAGTATATTCAGTTTTACTTATTCTATAAAATATTTTATAGGTATTCCTGTTGATCTACCACTAAAAAAGGCTGCCAAGAAATGGTGTCGTTACTGTTACTCAGAAATACCATTTTATCCACTGAAAAATACAAGAAGTTTCCGCATAGAAGAATTTTGTAGTAGTTTTATGTGCCAGACAAGTAGAAAAATAAATATTCAAGTGAAACTAATTAGTGGGTACCAACTTTAAAAACTCTCAAAATATTATTTTTGAATGATTTTTTAAAGAGATTTGTGAGGAAATTAGTTTTCTGCCAAATAAATCTTTCTGCTTTGGAAGGGTTGTTCCCACCTTTTCCCAGTAGAAAGTAGTAAATTATAATAATAACAACAACAGGAAATTAGTTTAGTTGCAAAAACAAATGATGAAAAAAAAAATTCTCAAACAATTGAATAAACAATTTTTTACATTTTTTCCAGACCAATTAACTTCTAAATCTACATCACCATCCTCATCACATAGTACCACAGTAACATTACCTCCGGTCGTCACAAATACAGAAACACTAAAACGAACAAACAAACCATTAATGGAGAAAAGACGTCGTGCTCGAATAAATCAAAGTTTGGCAATACTCAAAGCGTTAATTTTGGAATCGGCCAAAAATACGAATAAATCAACCGATGGACAACCAAAGCATACAAAATTGGAAAAAGCCGATATTCTAGAGTTAACGGTGCGACATTTTCAAAAGCATCGACATTTAGATAATCCTGGTAATGATTTTTTTTTATCAAACTAATTATAATTATCAGTTTACATACAATACAAATTAATATTTTAGTAACAGATAAATATCGAGCCGGCTACACAGATTGTGCCAGAGAAGTAGCACGATATCTGGCAACACCTGAGCCACCTCCATTACCAAGCGTTCCTACTATAAGTGATCCCGGTTGCAAGGCACGCCTGTTACGTCACTTAGATCAATGTATATTGGAAATTGATACGGAAATTTGTCCACGGGCTACATCCGTAACACCGACAGAAAGTAAAAATGAAAATTATTTCGTTTTGAAAAAAAGGTCTCTTGAAATTAGTTAAAAAGAATTCCAAAAACAAATAAATAATTTGTTTTTAGCCAACAAGATGAAAACTCCATGGATTACAGTAGTCAAGATTCTAATCCATTAGATTTTAGTAAAAACAATAAAGACTTAATTCACAATATACCAGGCGGCCAAGTTATGGAAGAGAATATGGAGATAAGAGGAACTAGCAGTAGTACAGTCGTAAGTGTCATTAATTAGTAAATAAACTAAAATTAACAACATTTCCCACTAGAATCAAGACGAGAACAACAATGGAGATAACAATAATCATCGTCCGGTAGAAAATAGCACAGAAAATACTAATATAGCCACCACATCTACAGGATATTTACAGAAATACTCAAATCCTAATCATTTGTTTAGTCCAAGTAAACAAATAAGGCTAAAATACGAAAATAGTCAAAGTATTTGTAGCACAAGCGATTCATACCATAATAAAATCGATAAAAATATTATTGCAACGAAAACCATTGAATGTAGTCCGATCAACATACCTTCTGCTTCCAAAAAGGTAATATTTTTCATTTAATTATAATAAAAAGACAACCCATTGTGTATGTTAAACTAATAAATGTTTCTAAATAATTCAGTCTGAACCATGTGAACTTCAAGAATATCAAGAAATTAAAATGCCAGACGGTCAAACGGTTCTACGTGTACCACCGCACTATGTACAATTGGCCGCCGCACTCGGACTCAATTCACAAAATATGATTGAAAATGAAAGTCAACCAACCGATTTTGAAAACTTAATTGAACTACATCGCAAACAGTGTGTATCAACCGAAATCAAAGAAGAAATACCAAATGTTTGTACAGATTTAACAAACCAAAAACAAACACCATGGGATAACTCCTATCACAAATCTACAACATCATCATCATCGTCATCATCATCAACAACAACATCACCACCAAAATGTGTAACCGATTTGAGTATCAATACTATTGTGAATCAACAAAATAGTCGAGATCATGAACATAATAAATCTCATCGACAAAATGTATATGATAATAATTGTATGGATGTTGATGAACCGGTGGTCATTATGATGAGTGAAAAGTTCTCAGGTAAAGTGAAAAATTTCGAACATTTTGGCAGAAAGTCTTACGGTTCATATGATGAACAGAATTTCAAGGAAAACAGACTTTATGAACAAAATCAAAATAATCAGAATTTACTAAATCAGAACTGTGATCCTAATAATGCTAATCAGGGAGATGACAGTATGTGGAGACCATGGTAAACAATTTGCTGTTATTAAAAATAACAGAACAAATTTAAAATATTTTAAATGTAATTTAACATACATACATATATATATATATATATTTTCTTTGTTTCATAAATAAAGTGTAAAATTATTAGAATATTTATAGGGATTTTTATTATTCTACAATCTACCTACAATATAGATTTCTTACGTAGAGAATCATCAATTATAAAATATCCAAGAAGATTCTACATAATTTAATGTTAACCGAAAAAGGCTGCTATGCTAAGCAAAGCTACTTCCACGCTAAACTACTCCTCCTTTCCTTTTGCCTACCCTTCTAATTCCCCACCCTTCTTCAATGTCATGTAAGAATTGTGAGAAAATGGATACTTTATAGAAATTTAGTACGGTGGGTCCTATAAGGGTTAACGGTAGAACAAAAATAGTAACACCTTTTATGGAACACAATTATTTTACATAATTAGGTTTTTCCCCATTTTTCTAGCAATTCTGCTTAGATACAATCAGAAATGGAAAGAAACCCTTACAAGTGATTAAAGTATACCATTTAATCATAGAACTTATTTTTTAAATTGGAAAGTGTGACAGTTCTAGTTCGCATACAATTTTTTTTCTCGTAAATATAAATATAACCTAAAAAGTCGAAAAAACATAATTTATACTTAAAAATTACTAATCAACATCTCTAATCTAATTATATAACAAATTTAATTGTAAACAGCAGCAACAACGTCAAAATGAAACGTTTTTCAGTGAACATGGATCAACCGAACGAGTACCAACTTGCGATGAAAAAAGGTTTCTTTCATTGACAATATTTTTTTCTTGTAAAATAACATTTTTCATTAATATTTCCAGTAAATTTAGTGGAACGCAATTCAACACCAAATGGTTACGAATTATTAAATTCGTACACCGTCGGTATCCATCAGGAAAGTGATATTCTATTATTGGCCAAGGAAATTCAAAATGCTGATATTGCTCTACGGAATAATGCTTCAGGAAAATTGACACTAATTTTAGAACAAGTGCCCGGAACCCACGAACAAAATAATTTTGAATCAATTCATCTATGACATATATTTTAGATAAAATTCCTTCAATCTCAAGCCCAACAAATATTGGAGGAAACACAAAATAGTAAAAATATACACAGCGCAGCGTGTAATTTTCAAAAAATTGTCGGTAATGTCTATCACCTATATCAAAGGGAGTCAGGCCAGCGATACTTAAGCATGATATCTCCAGAAGTATGAATACTGTTGGGAAATGTCTATTTAATGTTAATTTTTTAAACCAATGGAATATTGTAGGAATGGGGTTCTTCATGTGTACATACATTTTTGGGAAGTTACCGTTTGGAAAGCGATCAGTCATGGACGCCAATTGATCAAATATCTGAAAAAGAACATAAAGACCGATGGGCTCATAATTTATTGGATACAAACTCAGGTATAAAATTTAAATCTATTTTAGGAATAGAAGATGGATTGTAAAATGTGAATGGTTTTGTTAAACTATGAAAAAAGGCATTCTAATATTAAAAAAACTTTCTTTTGTCAGAATTTCTTTGACGGACAAAAAGAAAAACCAATGTTATTAGACACTCACCTATATGCGAAATTCTTTTTCTGATCCCATACAATTTATTCAATGAATTTGGTCAATTTTCATGACGAGTGATCAGGTTTTTTAATTATTAGAAGTAACAAATATTTTAAAATGATTATAATGAAACAATCGATTCAGATCAGCCGATTTGATTTCCTCACTGAACCGTTATTTTTATTAATTTCATAGAAATATTTTCAATTAAGTGTTCGCCGTCTAGTTCATTTTTTGATTGATTTTCCAAAAGCCTAATTTATTGTTGACTTGTTCTACTAAATAATAAGCTATAGAAACTGATTAAGCAAGCTTTAATAGGTACCTAGACTCATGCCAAACGCCCAATAAAAAATATCTCATCGTATAAAGAATATATTAAAACTTTTTTTTAATTTTGTATAAATAACATAAATTAATACAAACGAAATGTTAATTCTGCTACAAATTCAACCAAAAAAGAAAAAAAAATGTTGATTTGTTCGATTAACAAAAAAAAAACTTTTGAACCTGGCTACAAGTTTAAAATTGCCAGAAAATCACCCAAAAAGTGTACCTGTGAAATTGATTTTTATGTATATTTGTAGCAGAGGCCGTGCTCTATAAATTCTACAATCGTAAATAATAGATTTTCAGGCATTTATGTATAGTTTCTAATTGATTTTGTAAGGCACCAATTGGCCCGTTGAAATTATTCCAATGGAATATGTAATCGTAATTTTTTGTAATCTTATTTGGTTTTATATGTCATGTTGGCCGGTTTCCTAGCGGCCGGTTGTCTCTGTCTGGTTAGAAAACTTTGACCACCACCGCTTAACATTGCCAAACGAGCATCAACCGATTCCCGTTGACATGATGTGGACAATCTACAAATTAACCTCGTGACTATAGAAATGATTCAAAATCGTTTCAATTTTACCTATAAAATGCCGTTGCAATAAGTTTTTCCTCGAATGAACCCATTGGCGCACGTTGACCATCGCTATCAATATCCGAGCCTTTGTCAGGCAGTGTTGTATCTTAAATGATCGATTTTTTTTGTATTTTATTACCACAAAAAATATTTTTGAGTAAAATACCTGTCAGCAAAGCTTTTGGATCATAGCTTTTAATGATTTCCTTTGCTTTTTCAACACTTTTTCGATATCTTGCTTCAGCTGCCGCAAGTTCTTGATCCCGTCCAGTCAGTGCAGCCTCAAGTTGACCGATTTTATTTTGAAATTGTGAAATATGCGTTTGAGCCTCATCGATTTGTGTTGCTTTTTGTTCATTCAATTCAATCGATTGTTTAAGTTGAATTGCCAATTCATTTGTGTTGCTATAAGGATGGGGAGGGGGATAGTACATTAGACACACAGAAACAGTATAGTTTTTCACTTACGGTTTTGTTTCATCGCCTTGTTCTAGTAAAAGAATTTTTTGATTAGCCTGTTTCAGTTGGTCTCGGAGTTTTTCTTGTCGTTGATTAGATTCGTCCATAAATTGCTAAAATTATAGAGAAGAATAGAAAAGCTCAGCTTGTTATTTATAAAAAGAAAGAATACTTAAGAACAATTATCAATAAATAATTAAATTTGTCTAGAGCCCTGGAAAACACCTGGATCACATCATGAAAGGAAAACCTAAAAATAAGAGAGCGTAGAGAAGAACTAAGATATAAGATAACATTTTTGAGCAAATTCTGACAATAGAAAATGGCCTCAGTTAGAATTAGCATCTTGCATCTCGAAACTTCAACTAAGAGCAGATACTATAAAAAGATGTCGAAAGGAATGAACTCAAATTCAGGAACCGAACCAATTAAGTCAAAATATAGGGCAAGAAGAATGGCCTCATTTAATTTATTAAGTTCGAATATGTACTAACCGCCAACACAACCTCCCCATTCGCTCCTGCCCTTAGCGCCTTATTCTCAGCTTCTAAACGTTCAATTTTCTCCTTCCACGTTGGCTGAACCAATTCTCTGGACATTGCATTTGTCGATTCACCGGTCATTTGATTACAACGCAATTCATCACATGTTTCACGCAGTGCATCCCGTTCATCCATTAAACTATCCTTTTCTCGTTGCAGTGCCGTAAACTTAGCACCCACATTATTTAAATCAAATTCCGTTTTCACACTTTTCATCATTTCCGCATCGAGTTTTCTATTTAATTCTTCAATTTCGTTTTTGTACAGTTCCACTTGACTTTTAAGTGTGGCCGCTTTTTTTATATTTTCCTCCTGCTGTACATTTTGCTGATAATAGTCAGCGCTACGTTCTTCGAGAATTTTTATCTGTCGCTTCAGATCATTGTAGTCTTCAAGTTTTTTCTTATATGTGGCCAATTGAGCTTCGCATATTTTTAATTTGTCACTAGCTTCACGAAGTGCATCGATTTCATCTTTGAGAACGGCCAATTCAGCGGATGCTTGCTGTGGACAAAAGAAAAAAAATTGTATTTGGACAAAAGTTCAGAGGGTTTTTTGCAACATTTTACATTGAGTTCATCGATTTTAGCGTGTAACGCTGCTATTTCCATTTCCTGTTGAGTTGATTTGATTTTGAAATCATCACGTGCCGTTTCAGCCTGTAACAATTCATCTTTTAACACGTCAAGTTGTCGCCGTAGTTCAGTATAACGAGCAGAACCAGGTTGAACCGGCCCAAGGGATATTCCATCATCACCTAGTATTAATTTAATAAACGAAATAGTAACAGAATTTTTGTCTCGCTTTCTTACCAATAGCTGAGGTATTTTGATATTTTTCCAATTCCTGTAGAATTTTACTGTTCTCATGTTGCAGTGACATTTTCTCATCCAAAAGCAATGCAATTTTACGTTCAGCCTCATGACATTTCTGAGCCAACATATCCCTTTCGCCTTGAATGGTCTTTGCATCAAATGGTGACAGACTAATGGATGCCCTAGACGCAGTACCGCCTAGCCAAATCGTTTCCAATTCTTGTAATGCTTGCATTATATTTTGTTGTAGTGATTCTTCCAGCTCCATTATTTGTGTAATGTAATCTTGTTTGCGAGCACAGTTTACAGCGCATCCTGGCGTAATTTTTTGGGGATTAGGAATATTATACACTAATATTCCAAGTTCTTGTCATATTTACCTAATATTAACTGTAACAATCGTCCTAATTCTATGTGATCATGATTTTCGGCAATTTTCAATACATCAGGACGTGAGAATTCGGTTAATGTTAGATTGAGAATGTCCGCATAGTAATCCATAACGCTTTCTACAACTTTCTTTAAATTGCTCACTTTCAGTCTCCAGTTACTGCCAACTTCAAATTTTATTTTGGATAACCAGGAATCTGTTAAATCGAAGACATGTATATGCAATTAAGGGTAGTTTGAAAATGAAAAATTACTTGTAAAGGTTTCCGGAGCAATCTGGTTCAGAACTTGAGACATAGCCACTCCATCACTCAGTTCTTTTGCGTTACTGTGTGGTGATTTTACATTTAGTACTTGAAACCATTTGATGAGGCTATTGCACATCTCAAATTTTTCTTGATCCATTTTTTTTTTATTACTATCTTTTGTGACAACAGTGCAATTTGATATTATATTGATGTGCAGTATTTGGGTTTTCGATATAAACAAAATTTCAAGTATTCAAATGCCAACAAACGAATAAATAGTATTTAAAACTAAATATGGATAACAATTTTTAGCAATATTTCTAAAAAAATGCGAAAAAACTCTGAAAATGATTTATTTAATTTTGACAGCAGTGATTGATATATCCAAAACACTCTTTTTTTGATCGCTTTAACACAGCGTTGAACAACCTTTTTACATATGCGAATCAGCGAATATTGGAAAAATAATTCAAGGACTCCCTAACGGCGAAAATAGAAATAAAAAACAATGTAGGATGTAGAAAGTTTTTAATTCAATAAAAAAGAATTTCATTTTAACGTGGTGGATATGATAAAACTAAAAAAAATGAATTAATTAAATTTTTTTTCTATATTTGAATTGTTTCTATTTGTCATTGTCATTAAACGCACTCCATTTTGATAATAAAAATATTTTTACCGCACTGCGATGCCATACGTTACTTATCAAAATTGCAAATGGCCTCCGTGCGTAAAAAGGCAAAGGTGGTTTTAACAGTATGACATTTCGATGAAAATGACCCGCCTTTCGTTGATAAAAACCATAAAATTTATGTGCAAATAGTGAAAATACCACAAATAAAATTACAAACAATTTATTCTAATATTCTGATAAATAATATGCCCTTGGAAAAATGTAAATTGAATGAAAAAATTGTGATGTTTTTTTGGTGATTTTTTTTTTTTTTTTTGAACAGTAGAAAAAAAAGAAATTTTTTTTTAATTCGTCATAATCTTCATGTATTATTAATGCACATTTTTATACGGTTATGATTCATATCTAATTGTTTTCATTAATTTACAGAAAGGAGTGATTTTAACGTTGAAAAATATGTGTGTGTGCTCTGAGTAATGGACTTCGCAGTGCACTAAATTAGGTAAATAAACAAGATTTTTTTCTTTATATCCGTCTATAAATAACATTTTTTTTATATTTTATGTGCTCCACTGAAGAATTAAAATTATTTAGAATTTTGTGTTTATTTTCATGGCTTGGTGATTTTGTTTTTTAATTAAACTTTTTCGAAGTACTAAAAATGATATGATAATTTATCTACATAAGTATATTGGCAAAATGCGTAGCGGAAATTGCCACACAAGCAAATAATATGAATGTCGTTCACAATATGTTTATAAGTACTTTATATAATGCTGATAGCATTTTTGATTGATATTTATTATTGGGGGAAGTATACCGAAAACAAATTGTACAGCTACTTTCCATTTTGTTCCATTGTTTTTTCTATAAATAATGATAAACTTAATTAAGTATCTTCAACCTAGAAACTTTCTTTGTTTGAAATCGACTCTCTGTCTAGAGACAACGACCATATTTTATGAATCCTTTCTTTCTAATAATTGCTGAACCAATAATTTTATGTTAGACCAAATTCTAAGCTGTTTGTAAGATTTTCAATAACACCCATCTTCCAACGACTATGCTCCCTTTACATCTCTAAAACAACTGCAACTGAAAAGATATTGTCAGGATGTTCTGGAATTCGAATCATAATTTTCATATAAATTTCTTTATGAACATACCTACCGATACATACATTTTTTAATTAAAATTTTCGGCCACCCACGCAACAGCAGTACTTACTTATTTGTGAAGTTTCTTATTTAAAAATGTTTTATGATAAATTATAGCACAGCCTTTATATGTTATTAAAGACTATACTATAGATTGTTGTTTATCTTTTAAATTAAGGTCACCAAGACTATCAACAAAATTCTTATCTTTTATAGAACTTGATGATGTCTTAATCCCGATTAAGATTTTGATGGTATTGGTATTGTCAACTAGCTTTATCAATTTTTCCTAGAAATGTACTTAATCCATGAATGATTTATTTTCTAGAATTTTTATTTTAATTTTTTTCCTCTCAAGACGTTATCTTCACCACAAACATTCTCATAAATTGTATATTAACTACGTAAAATGTTAATTAGAGAGACCTTACTACTTAAGACTTGTCCTTCAAGGATAGAATTCATCAAACGATCGTTATCCTGAAGACATGTCCTACTCAGAGTAATCGTCTAATTTTAATAAAATTTACAATATCTGGTTCATTGATCACCTCTTCGTATGTTACGGTAAGGTATAAAAGGGGCGGGCACCATAGGGCACCCGGAATCCCTAGACCACTATATATGTATGTGCTCATTACAAATGATTCTAATATGTCCATGGCTACCAATCCAGAAGATCAATGAACTTTAAGATGGCTGCGCAAGAGGTGCCAGACTTCCAAGCATCTTTTGTTTTTTCTCGTGGTTTTCGTTTAAAATCAAATAATTGACGTTCATGTTGTTTACACATACGCCTTACGCCTAATAGTTAATTACATGCCGGATCAGTGTTTTATAGAGGGCGCATTTGATATTTCTATCGATCATTAACAAAATTGCAAATATGCTTCATTGCTACACTAATTAATTTAATATTTTTTAATTATCCAAAATGTTTTATGTTTCAGATGTTCGACATTCAAAAAATTACGTCATAAAACAATTTTCAAAAGGAACACTTCATTAATCGAGTAGCAACAAAGAAAGTAAATAAATAAACCAAAAAAAATGTATGCTCCTGGTGTCCGAGTAGTACGTGGACCAGATTGGAATTGGCAAAATCAGGGTAAGTAAACTATTTAAGTACAAAAAAATAAAAAATAAAATTAGACCTCAATGGAAAATTGTGATGATACTTCAAGGTTTAATTTCCCTTTTCTTTTTTTTTTCTTTCTTTTTTGTTGATATTTTAAATAAATTCATTTTATCTCTGCCGAGATATGAGACATTTGTATAATGTAATGGGTAAGCGCACATATGTTAAAAGAAAAAAAGGGAAAAAAATCATTTTATAAATAGTCGACCCTAATTTAGGGATCTGTTTTAACTTCCGTTTTACTTTTGTATTTATAGAAATTCGTTGTTTCATTTAAGTGTCGTGTTATTTTTATTTAATTTTTTTTTTCCTTTTAAATTTGGTCTAGGTATGCGTTCTATGTAAATAATTTTATATATAGGATAGGGGGACTGCGATTGTAATTGTTTTGAGTATTATGTTCCATAACATACTTTAAATGTTTTTTTATAAATTCAATTTATTCCAAATATCCAAAATTATTGCATTCCTCGTTACTTTGTCTCACACTCACATCACATATTACCCGTCTGTTTTGACTTTTATTGCATTTGGTTCATCATAAATAAAATAGATTTAAATTCGTTGTGCTTTGTGATTACGTTCAATTACAGTAAAACCATATTTAAAATAACCTCTTCTTTGCGGTTAAGTATGGTATTGATGCTGCACACTAATGTCAATAAAATGATTCTGTCTTCTGCAAAGGTTTCTTGGACTAAATTATATAGGACCAAGAAATTGGCTATCGATACTTTTCGAATTAACTCAGGTTATATGAGATGTCAACATTTTAACGTAGTTTCTCCGAAATTGTACTTGTTAACATAACAAATCTGGGTAGAACTTACCTTATGATTATGACTAAAAGGAGATATACTAGTAGATAAAATCAGTACTTCTGCCGGTGTTAATCGAACGAATGACAATCAATTTAAAACTCCATATGTCCGGAGCCTTTCTGTTCTCACTTTAAAAAAATGTAGGCCCTCAGGACAGCTACCTTGAAGAAAATATTATAGGTTTATTATATTCAGATTGACTATAAAAATATATTGTTCTTTGGAAGATTAAAAACTATTCCGAAATACATTTATTTACTTCTTGCGAGGTTCAATAAATTCTGACCATACTGTATTCTAATTTTAATTCGAACATAAAAAGGACACATGCCATAGATAGAACATAGACAACAATAAAACTCCATCTCTAATGCGTTTGGTCGTTTGGTTCAGTTGAGATTTAAGTTTATTGAAATAAAGACGTTCGCTTGTAAATATAAAATTGTTTTTCTTTTTTTAGGAAAATTCTCAGAAAAATTCAAATAATTTTTTTATTTTTTATTTTTTTACAGACGGTGGAGAAGGTCACGTTGGAACAGTTTGCGAAATAGGTCGGTTTGGTTCAACACATTCGCCAGAAAAAACGGTTGTCGTCAATTGGGATTCTGGTCATCGAACAAATTATCGAGTAGGTTATCAAGGACAGTACGATTTAACTGTAGTTGATAATGCACAAATTGGTAAGTACATAATCTTAAATTTTTATTAATGCCGCAAATTAATTTTATTCTTATTTCGATTAAAAAAAAAGGAGTGAAACATCCAAATGTTATATGTAATGGTTGCTCAAAAGCTGGCATAGCTGGTATTAGATTTCGATGCGCACAATGTTCAAATTATGATTTATGTGCCACTTGTTATGGAGACGATGTACATGATTTAGATCATCCATTTGTTCGATATCAAACAGGCAATTCTGTTGGGTATGTCGAGTTTTATTGTTCTACAAATCAATCACAATAACACACAAATATTGTTTTCTTTGTTTAGAGTTCGTTTGCCAACACGTCAAAGTTCAACGAAAGCCCAATTGAAAGGTATATTTGTTGGTGCAAAAGTAATTCGTGGACCTGATTGGGAATGGGGCACCCAGGACGGTGGTGAAGGTAAAACTGGACGGGTTATGGAAATTCGTGGTTGGGACAATGAGTCATGTCGAAGTGTAGCTAATGTATCCTGGGTAACAGGATCAACAAATGTTTATCGATTAGGACACAAAGGAAATGTCGATTTAAAGTATATTCAACCGGCCGTTGGTGGTACTTACTATCGTGATCATATGCCAGTTTTAGGTATGAGAATGACATTTTTTTAATTAATAATTTTCTGGTTTCATTTCAAATAATTGTTCCCAATTAGGTCAACCAGAAGAACAACAACCGGTTATACCATCCTCCAGACCATTGTATTCAGTTGGTGATAGAGTTAAAGTATGTTTGGATAAAGAGGGATTGATGAAATTGCAACAAGGTCATGGCGGTTGGAATCCACGTATGAGTGAATATCTTGCTAAAATTGGGACAGTTCATAGAATAACAGAAAAGGGTGACATAAGGTGTGGGAAAACGATTTTATTTTTAAATTTATTTTGTTGTTAAAATTAAAAATTTCCAGAGTACAATACGAAGGTTGCGTAAATCGTTGGACATTTCATCCAGCCGCTTTAATAAAAGTCCATACTTTCCATGTGGGCGATTTAGTTACCATAATAAATGATGCCGCCAAAGTTCAACAACTACAAAAGGGACATGGTGAATGGGTAGAGACTATGCGAAATGTAATAAACGGAATGTCAATTATCAAAAAAACATATCTAATTACAATGTTACAGGCTCTAAGTAAAACTGGAAAAGTCATAAAAGTATATGCTGACGGTGACTTAAGGATTCAGCAATTAGAAGATGGATTTGCATGGACTCTGAATCCCAAATGTGTTAAGCTTGAACGATCACCATTGGCGACAGCAACAGAACGTTCAAATAGCATGATGGATTTGAGTCATCAACGAAGTGATCATATTATGATGCCACTATCAGGATTATCAGGTACTTCAGCGGCTGATAAATTAGTACGTGAAGCGGCACATGGTCGAATTGAGCATGTACTACATTATCTTGGTCAACATGCCGATCAAGTGGACGTTATGAGTGCCGGTAAGACATGCTTACAAGTGGCCGCTCATCAGGGTCACATAGGAATTGTTGAGTATTTATTAACAGTCGGAGCAAATGTCAATGTCATTGACAAAGAGGGTGATTCAACGCTTCACTATGCAGCGTTCGGTAATCAACCGGAAATTATGAGAATACTATTGGTGAACGGAGCCGATATAAATGTATTGAATTCTAGTCATTGCTCGGCGCTACATATTTCTGCTCATAAAAAACCGCCACATTGTGTGCAAATTTTGCTAGAATTCAATGCAGATGTTAACGTACAAGATTCATATGGCGATACAGCGTTGCATGATGCTATCGGCAAAGAAAATACCGAAGTTGTAGAGCTCCTATGTAGTGCACCAAGTTTAGATTTTTCCGTTCGAAATAAACGTGGTTTTAATGCATTGCATCATGCTTCCCTTAAGGGTAATATCGTTGCGGCTCGACATATTTTACGTCTAGCACGACAGCTGGTTGATGTAAAAAAGGACGATGGTTTTGCAGCACTTCATTTGGCTGCCCTGAATGGTCATGCAAATGTTGTTGAGGCATTGGTTCGCGATGGTAAAGCCGATGTTAACATACGGAATAATCGAAAACAGACACCTTTTCTATTGGCTGTATCACAGGGACACTCGGCCGCCATTGAGAAATTGGTTGAATTAGGTTGTGACGTTCAGGCCAAAGATGAGGACGGGGACAATGCAATGCATTTGTGCGTAATTAAAAAATCGAATTTAGTACAAGAGGTGCCACAATTTGAAGCACCACAAATCTGGGAAATTTATCAATCCATTCAACATATTACCGAACATCGTTTGATGTGCACCATTCTCTGTTATTTAGCTATGAACGGTTGTCCAATTGAAGCAAACAACAAAGGGAAAAAGATTTTAGATTGGGTTTGGGATAAACCATCACAGGATGTCATTCTTAGCTATGTAACCAAATCGAAATCAACACCAATTACAACATCCGATCATCGAGTACCATCAACGATTGATGGTATCGATCAGCAGGTATATTCAAATATTCAAATGTTAAATCTTAGCGAAAGTGGTAATGGCAGCGGCAGCAGTAGTGCCAACAATAGCGTAGCCGAACAAGAACCGACAGCTTCAATAAATCCACCAACTCCACTGCGACGACATCATCAAAATAATCGAGATATTAGTACGCCATCGCCGTCAAATCCATTCATTCAATATGTCCAGGAAGATGCGTCGGCCACATCATCGTTACTGAAAAAAAGCAATGCCGATCGTGTACATGCATTGTCACCATCACCACAGGACACACCAACCACATCGAACAAAACGAATGACATGAATAATGTTGAAAATGAATTCGGTCGGTCAAATGTGTCGCCCAGTAAAAACGCAAAGGATCCACAGTCGCATATTAGTCGAAAAGAACTGAACAATATGCAAGTGATTGGTGCGAAACTTATAAACAATCAAGATGGTGTACTGCCATCGGACGAATGTATTGTGTGCAATGAAATACTACCATTGACCATATTTGAACCGTGTCATCATCAAATCTCATGTGAGGGTTGTTCAATTCGGATGAAAAAATGTCTATCGTGTGGCAAAGCGATTGAGAAACGTACAATGTCGAATGGACGAGATATTCAACAGAAACAACAACAACAACAACAGTCACAACAGCAGCAGCAACAGCAACAACAACAACAACAACAGCCACTACCACAGCAACAACCACGACAACCATCAGTGGATCGATTGCTATATCTTGAGAGTAAAATATTGGAAATTGAAGAGACCCACTGTTGCAGTATATGCATGGAACGTCGACGTAATGTAGCATTTTTGTGTGGTCACAGTGCCTGTTCAAAATGTGCTGAAACATTGAAAACTTGTCATATGTGTCGAAAGACAATAATGAAAAAGATAAATTTATACTAAAAAAAAAAAAAAAATGGAGGCCATCGCTCCATCGGCCACATTATTTAATTGAAAAAGCAGCAGTAGCAACAACATCGTTTGCTATTTATTTATTTTTGCTGTTTTTGTTAATATTTATTCCTTATCATTTCAATTTGCCTAAAAATACTCCTGTTCTAAGATTTTCCTTTAGTAGTTATTGGTAGCAGAAGCATGGATTTTAGATAATTTGTGGTTGTTGTTGCTCACTGTAGATTTTAAGAGTTATTTTTTTCTTTTTTCTTTCTAATTACGCTTACCTAACTATCACTATTTAAAAATATTTCCCCCCCCCTCCTTACATTAACATAATATTTATGTTGCTCATTGAATTCAGTAAAATTGTGTATACGAAGTGGCGACAAAGATAAAAACACAAAGAGAAATTATATTTTTACTGTTGTACTAAAAAACAGAGTTGCGTTTAAAATATTTATAAAATTTGTATAATCTTTAAAAGATGGTGGTCTTTGAATTTATTGATTGTTGTTTGTTGTTTGTTGCTTTATTGGGAATCATTTCTCTTTACTGTCATATTTAAGTAGAGTGCGGCGGTGCAACTTAACTCAAGCTAATATTTTCATGTTCAAAATGTATGGACCTTAAAGGGTTAACTTTTTCCAAAAAAAAAAAAAAACAATATTTGGCAAAAAATTTCAAAACCATTATCTTTAGTATTAAAAAAAGTACAAAACAAACAAAACGAAATTTCAATTACAGCCACTGAACTAAGATGGATAGAGCTTAGATGGATATTATTTTAACGACACAAATCCAATTGTTAATTGTTGGACGACAATTATGCATTAATATTATATGAAGAATAACAAAACATTTGATAGGCTTAAAACAACCGAATTGAACAATTGCAATGGTTCAACTGAAGTAATAAATCGGCATAAAATTATCTCCGATTAGGAAGGTACATAAATTCGAAGATTCCAATTTTTCACTTATGCTTATTATAATACAATGTAGATTAGATGCACAAGGATTTGGGTACTTTTCCGAATATTCTTAAACTTTTCTTTGCCCGTTATTAGTTTCAAAACACAATCACTAAATTTTTTACGTATTTGTTAAAATTTTTAAATTTCACTCAGGAATAAATGAAGAAAATTTGTATCTCATTATTTAACCAATCACGGAAGAAAACATTGTAAAATATAAGATTATGATTTTTAATGAATTATACATATGAATAATGACACAAAGTAATTAAGTGTAATATTTTGAGGTAATTTAACTAACCATTTGTCGCCATTTTGAATTTGGCAACACTACGTCGACGTACTTATTCGGAAAATGACTTGTTCGAATATGCACTTTCCATAGTTACCTATTTAGATGACTCGAGAGCAGGTCAACAAAATTATTCAAGTAACATGTTCAGTAGTTCTTAGTAGACTATGTTGACTTAAAATTTCAAGACAAATATATATTTTCATAACTCAGAACGGTGAATTGTGGCGATCACCGATGAATTATTAATGTTACTACGATAAGATGAAATCAAAAATAAACCCCTCACAGTTATTTTCTAACATTATCCAGTTAATAAAGCCTTCTCCACATGCCGATACTTGACCCATATTTAGATAACTTTTGTCACCACCTAGATTACTCTTTCTTTATTCAGCTTTAAGATCTCATATCTAGTTCGAAGGGATTCATCTGATTTAATTCCTATAATGATGGTTTTTACTCATTTTAATCAGGTCAAGAATTTCAATTGTGTCTGCAATATTCATGATTTAACCAAGAAGAGACACGACTGCTTTAAAGTATCTTCAAAAATGTTCACTATGGTCTCTGAGACCATACGACTTTTTAGTCAATTCTAAACTTTTCAGATGAAGCCTATGATCCCGATCTCACTTAAATCTCATAAATCAATAATTCTGCGTACGGAATTTAGTTGATTTAGCAATGCGTTCAGAAATTAGCATTTATGATATTTCCATTCATTGTGTAAAGTAAACTACGGTCGGAAATATATTTGATAAAATCCATATAACGAGAGATAAGTCAGTTTTGTTGCTATATTAAGTGGAATGTTTTGTACGGTACTTGTACGTAAGATAAAAAATGGCTCACCATTCACTGTCTGCCCTTTTCGGACCCGGGCCGCTATTATGAATTTTGCACAAGTTCAATTTCACACGAAAATATTTTTTCAACCGAAAATCATAACGAAATTGGTTTTTTGATACCAACATTTTCGTTTTCGTGTGAACTCGTGGTAAATTCATGATAAAGGCCCTGGGCCCAACCTACTACATAGTAGCGTTATGTTTATTTATGTCGCATAGTCTTTAGGTTTCCAGTTTTAAATTACTTCGCTTCCCTTTTCTCTGCTTTACTTACTTAATGTCATTCTTTTATTGATTATTCTTAATGATTTTTTAATTATAAGTCCGCGATATGACATTTCTATTATGTACAGTACATTAAAAAAAATATCAACGTTACAAATAAAAAAAAAACATTTTTTGTTGTTGTTATGTGTAAAATAAATTATAACTATAGTAACAAAAAACAATAATATAGTAAAAATTTATATTTATTATTCTACTCTTAGATTTAGTTCTTCTTTTTTTTTTTATTTTTTTTTTTCTTTTTTGTTAAATAATTAATTATTTACAATTTATATATTTTACCATAAAATTAAAAAAATGATTTTTAACTTTTACGCACACACATAACGCGATGTAATAATTGTGGTGATCAATAATGTATAAAAACAAAATTATTAATTAATTATTATTATTATTAAAAACAAAAAAAAAACAAAATATATATATATAGCTATCCCTTTCCCTTGTATGTAATAATTAATCAAATCAAATATGGAACTTAAATGAAACGGAATATTTTTAAGTTTTTCTTTTTCTTTTCTTTTTTACAGAAACTGATGTGTTCCTTGTATTTAAAAATCATAATAATTTAATTATGAGGGTAGCGCACCATTACAACATTTATTTGTTTTATATAACTATTTTAAATATAGAAATTGGAAACATTGTCATTTGTACAAAAAAAAAAACAAAAAAACATAATCATTTATTTAAACACAATATTCAAATAGTATATAAATTATATTATGTATTATAATTATGCAAAGAAATTGTTTTATTTAAAAAAAAAAATCCCTGCTTAGATAAAAGTTCCTTCTGTGTATTGTTTTTTACGTAATGTTCATATATATGTGGCCAAAAGTCATAGAATCGACTTCTACATCGTCCAATCTTTTATTTTGCCCTGATAATGCCAATGAAAACGGTTATCCTGGAAAGAAACAGATTTATTAAAAAAATCGATCTTCAAAAACGGTACATCGACAGCACTATCTTCTTCCTTCTAGCATTTATGAGCTTCTGTTCCGATGTTATATTTTTTTTTTGGAATTTTTAACATTTTTTCGCCATACAAAACACAGGAGTTCATAAATGCTAGCTGATAACTTAACCAAGAGATGGCGCTGCCTGTACTGTTTTGAAGTGGTTTTTTCTTAAATCCATATTTTTGGAGTTATTTTCATGAAAATTGGCATTTGGCATTTCTCGGAGGCCCGTTTTGTTGGCGCTATCAATTTTTCGATATTGATGCATCTTCTAGACAAGATTTTTGTCGGAATGTTTTCGATATCGGATTGATGTACCTACCTTGTAGATTTTTACTTGGAATGTGCCCTTTTATGATTTTCCGATATAATTTTGGAAATTCATAATTTAAGGAAACGAAAGTGTAATGTAAACGTTGCCAGAGTTAATTTCTGTAGATAAAAAAAAAAATCTAAATATCGTTAGACGAATTTCCTTTTATTAAATTTTTATTTACATATACAAAGGCGGATTTCCATTTTTTTTTTATTTAATTTATCTAAACGACGCAGTAATTTTTTGTTTGTTTAAATATTTATATAAATTTATGGTTGGTAGGTATACACAATGTTCATACATAATTTTACTAGACATTTTCAGAACGATAGAAAACGAGCAACATACATCCACCCCGCCATAGTCCAAGCCCACTTAGATTAAACTATGCCAAAAATATAACAAAAAATATAAAGAAACAAATAAGAACGCCAAAAATTTTTATCATCAACCATCGATTTTTGCTGACCGTCTGAAAATACTTAAGAATTTGTCCATGTGCAGCCTCAATATTCATTTCGGCATCTTGCACATTGGTATCGATCCGTTCCACTACCTCCTCCTGTTCCTTAACCATATGCGCTAGCTGTTGAAAGATACCGCCCAATTCAACAATTGTACTTTCAATATTTTGCATTGTTTCCGCCCGTTCCTGAACATAGTGATCGGATTCATCGTACATAAGCATTTGCTGTGATTGTTGGGTGCCACTATTTCCACCGCCTGGCAGCAATGGTGCTGCTGCACTAAAATCAATAGCAACCTGATCTTGTTCGTTCATCAAAAGACTACCTTGGGCTGAACCACGCATCGTGGATTGTGGTAAATTGTTGGAAATGGGTCCTTGACTAAACTAAAAATTCAAAAATATTTCATTTTAATCATTGTATCTATAGGACCTGGGTATTATCAATAAAATGTTACCTGATCACGTCGGGTTTTTTGTTGTTTTAGATTTTCCGTTCGTACTTCAAGACATTGCTTGAAGTCGGTACTCATATTGGCCAATTTTGCCTGTAAGGCTAGAACCATATTTGATGAGTGCGATAGTAAATGTCGGCCATTTGAGGATTTCCGTTGTGATTTCGAAACGTCCTGCAGTCGGGCGATTTGTTGATTTAGTGAATTCAGATCTCCTTTGATGATGTACGTCAATTCTTGGATTTCGGCAGGTCTATCGTCGAATAGAGATTTTCGTTTAGCCACTGCAAAAAAAAACAATAATTTAGCTTAGGGTCGTTTAGCTGAAGTCTTTTTCAGATCAATCAATAGTCAGTTCATAATCTGAGAACAATAAAAAAATAAGACAAATTAAAAGTTTGATTTGGAAATTTATTCAAATTTCCAGAGTTCAAATACTAAAGGATCAAATGGATTTGGACTTTCCGAACTATTAAAGTAAAGATACTCACACAATGTCAGTTTCTCTAATTTCGTGTAGGTACTCGCAATATTCCTGCCAACATTTTTGGCTATCGACATAAATTCCGAATAACTTTGCAACTGGGCCGCCTTTTTGGGATCCTTAATATTAACCGCTCTTGCAATATTACGTCCTTGCAACGAGCGTATTGCATTGGAAAATTCCAACGTTCTATCACGGGCCGTCATCACTACAATATCCGTATCGTCTGTTTCAATGTCAAAATTTGCCAAATTTTTATCGGAATTAGAATTTAAAATTGATGGCTGCTGTGGAACAACTGCCTGTGGCAATAAACCATATCCTGGTGAAAGTTGCTGTTGTATAAATGTCCCTAGGGAACTCCACTTGCTAGTGATGCTGCTGCTGTTGTTGCCGCTGCTATTTTTTGAGTATTTCTTTTTTGTCTCTTCGCTATCATCAACGATTAATGTAAATGTATCATCCGATTCTGAATCGGGAAAACGACGTCTAGCTGGCATCTCATAATCGTAAGTTATTAAAAAATATTTCACAAAAAGGGGGGCCTTTTGCGTGGACAGTGGAATGAATTGGCAGATATTTTAACTATCGAACATAGAACGATTGGATTGTAATTTTATTTATTTATTGTACGAAACTATCTAATTGTTTTTTAAACTAATTTAATTATAAACTATGAGCAATAAACAATTAAAAGTTATAGAAATTTTGCACAACTTTTTTAGCTTATGACGTGTTGTTTCACAAAACATTTACGATGTTGCCAGTTTATGCGACATTCAAAAAATATCCAGATTGAAATGTCAAATAATTTAGTTTTACTCCGAATGGAGTATTTTTAGCCATAATACTTCGTTTTTAATAAAATTTTAATTTTGTTTTTTCTCTGTAAGTTAATGTGGTCCCATTTAATAAGACAATTTTGTATTGTCATCTCAATTTTAATGAATATGGTAATATTCTATTGTGTCTATATTAATTATTAGGTATAAAAAAATTATACTCCGAAAAATTCTATTATACTATGTTTTTGGTTAGATTCTATTACTACTCAAACAAACTGTCAAATGACAGCTCTGTTTTGTTATAACCTCAAATTTGAAATATAGAAAATAAAAAGTTTTCTTTCTTCAATAAGAGTAATTTAATTAATAAAAAATATTCATTTTGATCTGTTTTAATATGACACTGTATCATTTTGGAAACTGTGTAGCACTAGTTTATGTGCCATATTATCTAACATACAAATATTCTGGATTGTAAGTACAAATTTTTATTGTTTTCCTGCTTGGTCGGAGATCCTGTAATTAAGTAAATTTTTATAAAATAATCTACCTCATTAGATCAGAATATGGAGCCTTTTGGAAATGCATTCAGGCTGGCGGTTTTTATATATTCACCCAATTATTGAAAATGTTACTTTTAGCCACATTTTTCCCTGACACAGATACCATGTCTCATTCGGGAGACTTTAATGTTTTTGCGGTAACATGTTTAGTATAATCGATCGGAACGGCCACTGAATATAGAAGTTATTATAGGAATTCCTTAAATGTAGCGTTGATATTGCTGATTTACTTGGTATTGCCTATGTTCTGTCACGTATTCCCGGAAAAAGTCACAGTAAATTGATAAGTGCCGGACTTGGATGGGCTGCAGCTGAAGTTATCCTATCCCGTGGATTAATGCTATGGATTGGTGCTAGAGGTGCCGAATTCAGTTGGTTATATATACAAAAATGTTTGGAATCGAATATTTCGTTGGTAAACTTTTGAATTCCTAATGTTGCGTTATTTCGAGAGAAAAACCAAAATTTCAGATTCAACATCTTACAACAGCAACACTTTTATGGTTGTTCACCAGACATGACCTGAACAAAACATTTGTGCCGGTAGTTACAATTCTTTTAGTAGCCACCGCATATAAAGCACTGTGGCTTGAAGGAATTCTACGTATACTAGCCACTGGTCCATGGTTATCCCTGGCACTTAAGGCGTTAGCCACTAGCAGTATGGGTATATTAACTTTACATATTTATGCTGAACTAGCTCAAAGTATTGGTATTTAAGTAGTGGTGTGGTTGTAAAAAACAATGTCAGACTATGGATTAAATATAAAATTTAGATACGGAATACAGATCAAGGTCTGATCAATTAGAAGGATCTTCTTCAGCAACGTCTTTTTAGCTGGGTAAACAGTCACGACATAATTTTAAAAAACGGCAACAATTAACAACAGATCTGTATTACACAGATTATACACTAAATCATAAATTAAAAGAAGTCTTCGTTCATATACTTTATCAAGTAGCCGCTTAATGGCCAGCATTTTTTAAGGCAGCCAATAGTTTCTCTGTTTTATCAATGTGATAAATTTCATTTGAATCCGATTTCTTTTGAAGCCGTACAATATCAACATTGGCTGATGATAATTCTAAAAATTGCTTAAATGAGTTCCAAACAACATAAAAAAATCAAAATCTCAATCCTTACCGAGTATAGAATGAAATGCCAAGGCAGCACATTTCTTTTCTGTTGTCGTCTGACACAAGACGTTCATATCGATTGGATGGGTATTTTGAGACCACAATACTAGTAATTTTTTTAGTACGCCTGTTATACCCCATTGAGTCCTGTAGGAATAATTTCAAAGGAAATTCATTTTAAAACCATTAAACATAATAATCGACAGTAATTCCATTGAAGAGAACCAACTTTCCTTCTTTAATTCTGAGAATCGAGATCATTAGTGTTTTATAAAGTTTTTCACGGAAGATCAATTAAATCTTGAAATTGTTCGAAAAAGTAAAGCAGAATAGAACTGGTTGGCCAATACTAATAAATATTTATTTAAGCTTCCGTTGACGAAGGAAAAGGACCTCCCTCCTTTAGAAAATTAGAAATAGAAAATTAGCCATGGAAAAAATTAGGATGTATTTCTAATGATTCCATCTTTAGAAGAAACCGGATCTATATCGATCGATCTATCGATGTACTTTGCGGTAATATTAAAGGTAAGGGCAAGAGGAACTGGAACGATAAAGATATTCTTTGTTAGTTTTTTTCAATATTACTACATATGACTGACGATACGAACCTTATTATTTCTCTTCTTATATTCTCCATTCTAGAATCATCTGAACTTCCATCTGACACACAGGGATTATTTAAATTTAACTCTTTTATAATGTTCGACATAGTTTCTTCGGACAAACGTAATATTTCTGCAGAAAGATCTGGTATTATTTCTCTTGTTTCCAGTATACTTTCTGGAATTGTTAATAATTCCTCTGGGTGTACTTCAGGTTCTAATTCGGCTGTTCGTACATGTTCATCATGCTGTAAGATTGGCATTGTCACCAATTCGTTTGGTTGAACGACTGACATTTGTACATTTTCTTCTGGCTGTTCTATTGGTTCGATCACAATTGGAATTTCTGCGATGATCTCATTAGACTGTAAACATGCATTGTCCACAAGTTGAGTTTGTTCATTTGATTCATTGGCATTGGCATTAGCATTGGATTTAGGTTGTGGAACAATTGTGGTGGTTGAAAAAATGGTTTCGTCTACATTGCTTCTTGTCGAAGTTTTCAAATGTCTTTTGTAGAATCTCAATAAACTGTTTGCCATTGGTTTAAGGCCAAATTGTTGTGATTGATGACATTGTTGTGTACTCGCCGTACTGTATAGGGTATTTTTTTCAAGATGAAGATATTTATTTGCTTTTGTAGCGATGCGGATACATCTGATTAAATCATTATTTTGAGTACATTCTTGAAATGGAAGTTTCGTAATTTCATCTAGTATTAATCTTTTTTTACGATTCCTTAGAGATTTTATCGGTTGTACGTCAATTGGTTGCAATTCACCTAATGTTAATTGATCTTCTTCAACATTTTCCGGCAAAATATTCAGACTTATTGATGGCGCTGGATCATTTTCATCTATGACTATGTCTTCGATTGGATGAAGTTGCTTATTTTCAACTGATGCCAAATGTTGTACTTCCATTGTATTCATTGGCATTTCAATATCAATTTCCATTCGATCAGGAGCATCGAGTATTATTTCGTTAGGTGTCACAACTGGTGATGTTACTGTTTTTCGAATTTCATCTCTTATGACTGGTTTGTTTGGATCATTAAAATGTTCTGCCAATCCATTTTCGATAAATTCTTCAACATCAATTAGATTTCGAGCCTGATATGTAACTTGGACTTCTTTTCTATATGTCAACGATGTTACGGTGGTTTTTCGAAGAATTTGATCTCTTAGTAAGCCCCGAGAATGATAATATCTACTTTCTACATTGTTAGCGAGGAACGTGTTTTCTCGTTGATTTGATGTTGATTGGTGAGCTAGCTCATCAATTGGTACCGAAGACACATTAGGATCAAAAATGTTTGGTTGTAATTCTGTAAACAATAAATTTAGAATTAAAATTGAAGATTAGTTTTGTGAACAGCAGGGAGAAAGTCTTTGGGGAAATGAATAAGAATGAGATATTCATGCAGTAAGTTGTGTTTTAGCTTACAATCATTGATATAT
>JANSTT010003439.1:0-31672 GCA_026745375.1 Platyura marginata
AGGGATATTATGATAGGAATATAAATTAATTACATACTATTGACACATATATTGTAGCGCCCGAGAGGGACGTTACACTGTCTATCTGCAAAAACACAATTTTTTAGGAGAGCGAAAAATCAAGTTAAGTATGGAATTGTAAAAGTCAAGTATGGAATTGTAAAAACAAAATAAATCGTATAAAATGCATATTAGATAAACAAAGACACTATATATTGGATTCGGAAATAAACGTCATAAATAGATAGACAAATAACGAATTCGAAATTAATATCGTATATGTATATGTATGTAGTTGTGGTCAGTGAAAAGTTTCCCAAAAAGTCATTTTCATCAGATAGACAGAATTGACTATAAGCCATATCGAGGGCTCAATACATACACTCCACTAATTTAGAGTTTATTATTATTTTAATTTTAATTTTATTATTATTATTTTTGGTGGTGATGTGGTTATTTGCGGTGTAAACAAATACCTTTGACACAACTTGTTTTATTAAAGTAGTATTTATTTGGACAACTCTGTGATATCGGTTGTAATCGTCCTGAAATTTTTTCACAACTAATATATTTGGTACAATCCATACTATCAACGTAATATCCAATTTGTTTGCAATTAAACCTGCATTCATTTATGCTTGGATCAAATACGTAGTTTTCGTCATTCAAGCATTTGAACATAACTATCTTAGGAGCACAGAATGCATAATAAGCCGTATTTGCAGTAAATGGAACCCATTGATACATCTTATTGATACAATTTATTGTTTGGCAAAAGTTTTGCGAAGTTTTACGGCGACAAAGTTTTGTTTCCGAAAAGAAAACATAATCGGTAGGACATTGATAAATCGTTGATGTTGCATCTACAGCGTCACATGAGTGATATTTACTACAGTCGCTGGGATCTAAAAGAAAGTTTCAAGTTTAGTTAATTAATTAATTGGAATAATATCTGGGAGAAATTACATTGATGGCAATGAAAACAAATTTACCACTTCGTGGTAATTATTTTTAACTGCATTTAACTATTCAAACTCAAATAAAGTTCATTGAAAACCATTCAAATTTAATTGAGATTTGACAGTCCAATTTTTTAATTTTAATTTTTTGAAATGAAGTTTTTTTTTATAATCAAAAAAATAGCGTATTTATTTGATTTGGAACGTAACCCTACATTTTATATGGGTTCCTTGTCTCGTATAACACGGATTTTTATAACGCAAGATTTTTGTGGAACCTAATCTTACGCTATATACGTAGATTACCTGTATATGTTTATATATACCTGGAAAAATTCCTTCGGAACTACATTGAAATCCACTTCCACACGCATCATCAGAACTTCGAGTTGCAGAACATATTTTACCAACGCAATACGGGGTTTTTGGATTATATTTTTCACACGTTTGTGTAAATGATGGCTTTGTTTTGCCAACACAAGCCATTAAAGTACTGCAGTCTGGTGAACAAACTGGCCCAACTTGATTGCCACAATTTAGTGCATCTTTTTGGCTTATTAATACATTGGGAATCTTTATACCAGGAACTTGTGCAAAATAATCGGGTACACACACGCAAACTGAAATCTATATGGAAAATAAAAAAAAAAAAACTCAATCAATAATTAAACTAATGAAAATCTTATTAATATGAATATTTACAACGAAATATAGCACAGAAATTTGAAATATTGTCTTCATTGTGAAAATCGATTTTTAAGACTGATTTAATTTTTGGTTGTACATCTTTATATACGCCCAAAGAAGTAATATAACATAATTTATAAAGATAGGTAAAGGAAAGATAATATTTTATGACATATGGAAGAAAGTAATTTAAGTAATATAAGAATTTCATTATCACAATGAAATCGTCCGGCGATAATGGTTAAATAACAGCACATCGATAATAAATAGGCGATCGTTGCGTCGATAATGTTACATACTTCCACTATAGGTCAGCTAGGGTCTTAAGTCTCTTTCTCGAAAAGGCATAATTTTTGGCATATATTTACTACTTTCCAGCAGCTATGATAAAATATTGCCGTAAACATTCTTTCGTTGTGTAACAATTTTGTTTTCAAGGAAATGGTTCTCTAGAGCTTTAGGCCTAGACAAATTGCATAAGTCTGTTGAACTATTTTATATATAATTACAGGCATCCCTCGAGTTAATTCCCGCGAGTTAAATCCCGCGGTTAATTGATTCCACTTAAGTCAAAACCGCGTTAGTCGAGACTCAGGATTAGCGCAAACTACAATATTGCATTCTGCGTAACAGGAAACCGTGTAACTTGAAGTTAGAAACACATACAAAAGAGAAGGTTTCGTTCTAAGTCCAAATACATATGTCGGTACAAATTTTCCAAGAAATTGGTTTTTTTTTCGCATACTTTTCGAGTAAATGATTAAAAACCCTAGAAATTCGATTAAATTCATTGCAGCGCCATAACGGTAGGTCGTACAACTTTTTGGTTTACAAATGAAATCTTTATTTTTGGGTTCTCTATAATTGTTGTCATATTAATTTTTTCTACATTTCGACTACCTTTCGAGTAAACGAATGGTTTATATCAAAATTAGGTGCACAAGGTACCACAGCCTTCCCTATTTTTTGTCCGATTTGTTCCAAAAACAACAGGGTTCTTACTCTAGGACTACATAATAAACTGTCAAAATTTCAGCTTTCTAGCTTCAGCCGTTGGGTCGGAATCTTGATCACGGACAGACGGACGGACGGACGAACGGACGGACATTCATATTTCGACTTAGAATTTCACGAAAAAGACAATGGTGTAGAAATTTTTTTTCTACAATGAGTACAAACTCCGTACCAAAGTTATAATACCCTTTGATTAGCATCATATGGGTATAAAAACACTGAAACTGGACTGAAATAGATTTCAAAAGGTTGTGAAATTTGTATAAACATATTTTTTTTACTCACTTTTATATCAAAATATTGTGAAATATGTACATATTGTGAAATACCTATTATCTTTAAAAATTGCCTCAAAACCGCGTAACTCGAGGGTTGTCGCAATTTTTTTCCGCGTAACTTGAAATTCGCGTAACTCAAGTACCGCGTAACTCGAGGGAAACCTGTATATTCTATTTTCGAAATATTTCTCAAATTGATTACTGACGGTGCCAAATAGCTTTAGTTTTTTATTCCCTAAAACATTTCTTCCCTTACTTTTACTCTGATTAAGAATCATCATGTTCATGTTATGAGTGTTTTTGTTTATATGAGTTCTGACTGAACCTGTCATTTATGCCATAGTCTAGAGATAAGTTCTTCAATCATCTCATCTCATTAAGAACGGTTCTAATAGATAGTGCGCTGTTATGTTGATGCACTCACAACACCTTCACTGTCTTTTTAGCCTTGAGCTGTAGTAGCTTTGTAACTGTTCTGCGGAAAAAAAAATTAAAAAAAAAATTCCCGTTCAAAATACTAAAATTGCTTAGTAAATAATTTAATTGAAAAATTGTATAATTTATTTTTACCTATTTATAACCAAAAACAATTTGTATATTAATAACACAAACATAAACAATATACAATGACGCTTCTTTGAACGAAAATGTTAAATTTTTTTTTGTTTTTGGGCTTCTTTCAATTGTCAATAAGAAACATCATAATTGATCGTCTTAAAACAATTGGTTTTCGGTACAAATAATATAACAAATATGGCATGTTATTAATGACAGTTGACATACAGATGATTTCCATTTATACTGCGAAGTTTTCGCAATTATTATCACGTTACATTATGTCTTCTAAGATAGAGACGATCCCCTCTATTGTATGATTTCAATGTGAAAATGATTTTTGACTTAAATTTTGAATTTACAATTTATTATGCTTTAAAAACATTTAAAGTTGAAATTGTTGATGAAGTGTTTATTATTATTTTTGTGAGCTGATATTACATGGGAAGGTACTTTAATTAAATTGCTTCCATTAAATGAAAGATCTCTGAAAGCATAATCCTTTTAGATTCTATATGTCTGTATATATGTATGTATATCGCAAGAAAGGAAAAGTATGTTTATGTTTTCATCGTTTAAAATTAAAAGAAAATTTCCTTTTAGATTTTGTTATTGATGTTTAGAATATTTTTTGGATTTAGAAATTAAAAAAATAAATAAATAAATTTCTATTGGTATTTGTTGGGGGAAAATTTCTCATTGAAATTGATGGAAAATGAAAAATTTGACTTCTCACTCACATATGGAGTAGTTCATGGACCATAATTTATTTTGGAGCAGACATAATTGGAAGAGTAATTTTTAAACTAATACCAGAGAAACATTTTTTTTGTGAAAATAAAAATATTTATTCAGTATTGGTGTATCTGTATATGTATATAATGTATAAACAATCGTCTCTAAACAATAATTGACAGTTTGATTTAGTATTTTTTGGGTTCATTTGTCAAGTACCTAGATAATTTTGTTTAGCATCCAGAGTGTAGCTTAAACAACAAAACATTGTCGTGATTAATTATGTTTTTATTTTTTGTGTGTCATGTAAAGAATGAAACTGGCAATTTTTTACGTTTGAATTTAGACACATTGTTTTTTATTATATGGCACAAAAAGTATGAAACAAATAAAAGTACAATATACAATAGAGAGGTATAACAAAACCTAAATATATATTCTACATAAATGTTGTCAGAAAAATATGTTTTCCATGGATGGACTTTCCATCCATCCGGCTTTTGATATCAGCTTTAAGGAATTAATAGATTGAATTTGAGCTCAAGTTCTTGATATATAAAATTTTGAAAATGTAAAATATGACTTGCATTACAGCTTGATTTGAGAAAGTATATACAGTACATATTGTTTATAGGGACCTAGAAAATTTCGTCACTATAAGCAATAGTCACTATAACCGATTTTCAATAAAGCAATTTTTCTAGGTATTAATAAGTAATATTTACGTTAACGTATGCGATGAGTCTCATAGACTCCATAAGGGATTTTAGTAGATTTACTGGTGTTAATCATATTTTCACATTTATTTTAAATTCATGGTGACTGTAATAGGCTTACAAAAATATATGTGTAACAAAAAAATATAGAAATTGTTGTGAGGCAAATAAATGAAAACGAAATGGAAATGAGTCTCCGAGACTTATCCCAACGTATTTAGGGTTAATAACAGAGTGTATTGCATAAGAAAAGTTCTTATAGAAGTCTAATAAATGACATTAAAGAATTTGTGTAAATAGAAATAATTTTTGTTAACACTCTGCGAGTTTTTATTATTTTGCTGTTGCTTTTCCTCCGTTTCAAGAGAGAATGTGTACTGTACACACAATATACATATTATTTATTTCTCTCTCTTTCTGGTCTCTAGTTATGATATGTATTACGCAATTTTTATTGTCTTCTTTGTGTAAATGTTCTTTCCATGAGAGAGAAATAGTCACTATAAACGATAGCTGGATTAAATCCTTCCTTCAAAATGGTCATTATAACCGATTTATCACTATAAGCGGCGTCACTATATCCGATAGTTGATTGTATGGGCATTCATACAAAACCAACCATTTTGTATGAAAATGGTCATTATAACCGGAATGCCACTATATCCGGAGTCACTATAAACATAAACGATATTCACTGTACATGCATATGCAATATGTATATCATCAAATATTATTTATTTAACAACTAAAATAACAAATAACTAAACCAACAACTAATTTTTTTTAAGTATTGTTGGGTTTTGACAGTTGGGGGATATCAATTTTATCTATGTACATACATATATTGGCACATAAAAACATAGAAAAAAGTCTGCTAAGTAAAAGCTACGCGGCTTCCATACTGAACTACCCCTTTTTTACTCTTACCCCATCATAGGAAGGTCGAATTCACGACCGACTGGAAATGAAACATGAAGTTTTTTTCTCTGGTATATTGATTTGAATCTGAGGCCGAGTGGTTGGATTGCACTTAAAAACAGTCTAAATAATGACATTATCTTTAAAAAATGGCAAAAATATCGTTGAAATTGCGACCATTTGTAAGGTTTCCGTAAAAAAAACTCCTCAAGTGTTGCTTTGTTCTACAAAAAGAGCTTGTCATGTCAATTGAGATAAATGTATTAAGAGGGCTATCTAATAGGCCCATCTATAGAGGCCTAAGGAATTTCAGGCGCTCAAGGACGCCCGCCCTCTCTCAGACTAACTAACTACTCCACCATTCTCCTATCATTTCCCCAGCATTTTTGGATTTCATATAAGAATTGTGAGAAAATGCCATTTTATTGTATTTTGATATGGAAGGTCGTATAAGGGTTAAAGATGGATAAAAAATGATGATCTCCTATTATGCAGTATAAAAAATAAAAACTTTTTATAATTTATATTCAATTTTTTTTCAAAATAATGGAAGAAAACACGAAAAAAATACGTTTTTTACAAAAAATTTGTATAGGAGGGCGTCGAACGAGTGAGCGGAATTTGCCCATTTAGAATACTAGCCGCCCTAGACATATTTCAACTAATCAAAAAAAAAATTCAAGCCTCTAGATCAACGTGTTCTTGAGTTATTGAGTTAACGAGCGAGCGAGCGATCCGAGTGATCAACATTTTTATTGCACTGTTTTGTTGCAAAACCTTTAACTCGTGGATAATACACGAAAAAAAGCCAAAAAAAATTTGAAAATTTCTAGATAAAACCAAAGCTTCCCTTTTATATTTCATATATAGTGTTAATTAGTGTAGAATAAGGGCGGGCGCCCTAAAGCGCCCGAAAATCCCTAGGCCTCCGATGGTCCTTCGTTTGGTGACTTACCCCTAGGCTACCATTCCAGGAGATCAATGAACCCCAGGATGGTTGACCAAGGTGCGTCACGGATTTCCAACAGGTTCGCCAAATGGCTAGCCAGCGTTTTTTGTCTTTTGTTGTGGAAGCAAAAATTACCCTAAAACTACATTAAAAATGACGAAAAAATGAGTCTGCGTAGTAATAAAATCAATCATAAGCATTAATATGAAAGCATCTTCATATTAATAGGTGCATATTTGGCTCAATTTAATCCATATAGAAGACATCTTCATTCGTTTTCATATCATTTTCTCCTATCCTTTCCAATATTTAAGACTATAATATCAGAAACAAATTATTGTACAGATAGCCCATGGAATCGAACTGAAGCAATTGCAATTAGTGCCTTTCTTCTAAGATGGCCGATAACATTTATGCTTTGGTTGACAATACCGAATTGTAGAAAATTTCCACGACTACGTTCTGTCACATTTTTCATGTGTGTCTTTTGGATTGGAATTACTTCTTACGTTGTTGCTTTTCTTATAACAATATTTGGTAAGTAAAAATCATTTAAAATCTATATACATATGGTTATTTGTTAAAAGGCCTTAACATCAATTATGTATTTTAAAAAAGGTTTTTTTGTGAAATCTGGTAATTTGGGATATTTTACATTATTTGGCAACACTGTTTTACTAAATTTTACGAAAACATATGGTTTTCTCCACTTTTTAAACGGCCCTTAAATTTTTAAAATGAGAGTTAGGGCCTTTTGACAAATAACCAATGATTATGTAGTTATCTGTTACAGTTCTACACTTCTACAGTTTTAAAGGACTATACTATACAAATTTCTATACTAGACTATACTAATTTCTTTCCCATTATTGTTTCTATACGGATAGAAAATAATTAAAAATTACTATCTTTCAGGTGACACCATTAATATACCAGACTCGGTCATGGGATTAACATTTTTGGCAGCTGGAACTAGCGTTCCGGAAGCCGTCTCAAGTGTCATTGTAACTAATCAAGGACACGGTGGAATGGGCATTAGTAATTCAATTGGTTCAAATACATTTGATATATTACTTTGTCTTGGACTGCCATGGCTTATAAAATCCTATTTTTTTCCAAGTACTCCTGGCGATCAATGGGTAATAAAATAACAATTAAAAAAATGTGACTGATCAATATTTATTATTTCAATATTAGGTTGCATTAAATTCAAGCGGTATGACATATTCGGCAATATCTTTATTGTCAACGTTATTTGGTCTGTACATTTCTTTTGCAGTCAATAAATTTCGGCTCGATTGGAGAGTTGGATTGACATGCCTTTTGATGTATGTGGCATTTTTGATTTTTGCTAGTTTAGTCGAGCTTAATATTTTCTTTGAGGTTAATTTGCCAATATGTGATCATTGAGTTCCTTAAATGGTAAAACAAAATTATTCAAGAAAATATTAGAAATATGTAATTTAATAATTTCAGGTGTGTATTATGTAAAGTATTTTATTTATTACAAAATACCTATGTACTTATATGTAGTAAGGTGCGTTTGCATCTGCATAGGCAAGTACATACTATATAAATAAATAAATTAATTGTCACAATAAGTAGATATTATTTATTATAAAAACAATATGTATGTATAGGTACATAATGCAATAATTATGTCAATTATAATAATAAACGATTTATATCTTTGTAAAAAGTAAATATTATTAATTTAATTACCTTTTCATGGATTATATGTATTAGTAGTAGTAGGAAGTGCATGCACGATCAGAAAGCATACATATGTACGTATACACAGTGCTGCATTAACCCTATAAACAAAGTAAGCACGTGTTTAGGGAATCAAGGAAAATGGATGCACCACAGTTATTTTTCATAGCCAAATTTATCATTTTAATTATTAAATTAATGAAATTTATACCCTTTTTCAAAATTTAATGAAAACTGAATAAGTTCTGTTTAAAAAGCGTTCTCTCTTCTGTCATCATGTTCATCCTACAAAATAAAATAAGTACACTGTGCTGGCAGATTTGAAGCTATGTATATTACTATTTTAAACAAGTCTAGATGCTCATAAGAATTTCTTTGTTTAGTTGCAAACTATCACTGGTGTTAATTGCAATTCTTGCTTTCAAAGTCTCAAAACCTCAAATAGCCTCAAAGTTGCTTAATAACTATTTCAATAGCACACTCAACACTGGCTGTTTAATCTATTAAAATGTAAGTAGGTATGTGTTTTATATTGATGGTAATTTGACAAAAGGCTCTAATTTTTCGGGAAAGAGAAAAAACAAATATTTTTACACAGCATTTGATTGAAGGAAGACAAAGTTTAAAAAGCGGGGAAAACCCATATTTTTTGTGAAATTTAGTAGAATAGTGTTGCTAGATAGTGTAAAATATCCCAGATTTCGTTAAAAAACCATTTTTGAAAAAAATATATTTTTAGGGCTTTTTGACAAATAATCATCGATATATGTATTTTCAATGCATTTAATTCTCATGGTTATAAAATGTGTAACTGTGTAATGGCTAATAATAACTCAAACAAAATATTCTTTTTATTTCTTTCTATTTATTTAAATCCGGCCCAGTACGTACATATATCGTACATATGTAATTATATAGTTAAGTGAATCAAGTAATCTGAATTTTTTTTTAAAAATTTACATTATTAAGTTATTAGTTATTATTTGTCTCTTCGTTGTTCAGTTAACTATGAGCGATAGCGATTAGTCTAGTAAGTAATTGTATAACTAAATTTACATTAGGGTTTATGTTTCAGACGAAAGTGATGACCTTCGCTATAATAACGTGAAGCCCACAAATGAAAAAGAGAGAGAAAGAGAGAGAGAAAGAGAAAAAAAGAGAGAGAGAGAAAGAGAAAGAGAGAGAAAAAAGAGAGAGAGCGAGAGAGAGCGAGAGAGAGCGAGAGAGAGCGAGAGAGAGCGAGAGAGAGCGAGAGAGAGCGAGAGAGAGCAAGAGATAGAGAGCGAGAGATAGAGAGCGAGAGAGAGCGAGAGAGAGCGAGAGAGAGCGGGAATGAGCGAGAGAGAGAGCGATAGAGAGAGGGAGCGAGAGACAGAAATAAATTAGGGCAAGATTACATCTTACAAACTAAGTTCCCTATTGTTTGGTGTATTTTTAAAAATCATCTACATGAATATATCGATGGTTATTTGAGAAAAGGTTACCCTCATTTTTCAGGAGAGAGAAAAAACTTCACAGCATTTTAACGAAGAGATGTGATAGGGGCCGTTTAAAAAACGGGAAAAAATATGATATGTTCGTGAAATTTAGTAACATGTATTCCCAGATGTGTAATGTGTAAAATATCCCAAGTTACAAGATTTCATAAAAAACCCATTTTTGAAAACATTAATGTTAGGGTCTATTCTCAAATAACCATCGACATGTTGGCAAAGGAATTATTGTTAATGGCAAGTTATAAATATGAGTGTTGTAATTTGTTTGATCAAACGCTTAGAGATATACATATAGATAATTAATGGTACAAAGGCGGGAAGATAATAATGTGGAGTTTGGATAATAATCTGAATAAGTCTCAGGAAATAATAATGAAAAATGAAGGAATAAACAAACAGTAACAAAAGAACAATTGATGTTCATGTCGAAATTGTTTTAAATATAAAATCGTTTCTAAATTATTGGCTCAACAAATAAATTTCCTCTTTACTCAATACTGGTCAGGTCATTGACGTTCATAAAATAACGGATATTAACTAGAAAATTTCATAAAAAACCCAAAATTTCCTCTTTCTTGAGTGGACCTACATCACATCAGTCACTAACACAAGACATTCTTTTAATTTTTTTCTTCTTATTTAACAACTGCCAATAAATTTCATGTAATAATGTTGTTTTTCTTTGAATTTTAATTTTGTTGTGCAGATAATTATATTTCTTTCATGGAACAGAATATGCAATCGTGTAAAAAATAACCTCTTAGTTAGAGATATGCATATAGTATGTATGTATATGTCATATGTATGCATTTTACATTTATATTTGCATTTTATCTGATGATTATGATCATCACCAATATATTATTTGCAATTATTTTTTACTGTAAAAATTATTATAACTAGTCAAAAGTCAAATACATAAATGTTAGTCTTAGTAGTAATGAAAATATTTTAAATTCAATTACAAGTATGAGAGGATAATTGCAAAAAGGACATATGAAGGATATATGAAGCGTTATTTATATGTAATGATAATGCATTAATTTGTTTTTTCTAAGTCTATTTTTTTATTCATATATAAATAGCAAAAACCCACAATGGGCCTTTATGATAAATACCAAAATTTTCCCATAATTATTAGCGTCTTCTAAACATCTTTATCAAATGATAATGACGTGCATTAGGTATTTTTTGCTATTATGTCCATATCTACATCTACCTACATATAACGTGTACACATATACAATCATATTATAAAGATAATAAAGATTCGTTTGATCGCCAATATAAAAATCAAATATTAGTAACGTCATTGTACTAATTACTAAGAAAATATTTTTTTAACTAATTTGCAAGTCTTTTATTCTAAGAATTTTCATCATTAAACTAATTATAACTAAGCTATATATGTATGTATGTATGTACATATGAAAATATATGCCAAATTATGGAAAATAAAGTCTTATGTGAGTAATAAAATATCTGTTAGAATGTTAGATCATTTTGCATAGATATTATGGTTTTTTATCATAAATATTAAAAATTAATTCAAAAATCTGCTTTGCAAAATTTCAGAAATTTCTTATTTTGGAGTCCTCTGTAATTTCATAACGGGGCAGGTGCATTTTTGTTTAAATAAGAATATTTATTTCCCTGCATTTTAAAAATTATCATACGGAGATACGTTCAACGGAAAATCGTGCAAATCGAAATCGTGTAAAATGAGGCAGAGCTTGCATATTTAAAAAGAGGTTTGGAATTAAATTCTATGCCGTGTAAATCGAGTCAAAGAATAATTCGTAGATACGTTCATAATAACCGTGTAAAATTAGACAAGGATTGGATGGAAAAAAGGAGATGGAGATAGATGGATAAACTCAATCATACACATTATTTCGATTTGCGTCGTTTCGATTTGGGTCTGTGGAATTAATTAACGACGCAAATGTGGGTCGTGTTGTACTTATACGGGTATTTTATAATCGACATAGCCAATTAATCTTTCTTTACTGGTTTTATAAAATTTTTCCTTGAGTAACCCTTGGAAACTGGCTTCGTTCCATTAAGGGTACGCGTACCGTATAGGTTGAAAACCGATGCTTTAGATCTCTAGGACTAAATAATAAAATATTAAAATTTCAGCTTTCTAGCTTTAGCCGTTTAGCCGGAATAGTGATCACGGACGGACATGCATATTTCGACTTAGAATTTCAGGAGAAAGACAATGGTGTTATAAAAAAAATGTCTACGATGAGTATAAAGTAAGGAGCGTTACAAACTCCGTACCAAAGTTATAATACCTTTTTTGATTAACATCATACGGGTATAAAAATTAAATTTTATATTTACTGAAAGAGTGCCCATTTTATTAACCTAACTCTTACCGTAAAAAACTTTTTTTTTTGCAATTTTGTGTGTTTATTAATTGTGCAAATAAACAACTTTGATCCCAGTAAAGTGAGGTGAACAATTATTACCATACTCTGTCAACAGTATACTATAATACAAATGAATATATTGTACAATGTACTGTACGTACAGTGTACATATCTATTATAACGTAATTGAAATAATTAATTATATTTTAATGAATCCTATAATTATTGCTATTTAAATTTTGCATAATTAAAGTAATTTTGTGTATTTATTTTAGTTTAAACTATGAATTTAAATCAGCGATTCCCAACCTTTTTTTCATGCGACCCAATTTTCAACTCATATTAATTTTTTGATCCACCCATATAATCCAATCTAATTAATGAAAACAAAAGGTTTTTAATAGTCTTTATTTTCAATAAATAAAATATACAAATAGATAATAAGCCATTTGTCCATAATGCTAAGTGAATGTAAAAGGAATAATTAACTAAGTACTTCAAAAACTGTTTAAAATTAAAGCGTGGTTCACATTTACACTATAGAATAAATGCTGTAAAAAAGGCTCTGTTTTTTATGAGGAGAGTTTACAATAATTATGTAAATAATTTTAATACAGTAGACTTGCGAAAACGTGAACAGTATAAAACAAGGCCTGTTCACGTTTTCGAGGTACAGTAGAATTAGTCTGGATTAATGAGGTTCTGCTGTACTTATTATCTGGAATAAATTTGGTATTCTCTTCACGTTATTGCGCGTTTCACGTTTTCGTGAGTCTAATTTATTTGAAAAATGCATTTACATTTTTAATTCTTAGTTCTATGCGACCACAAATTGGGTCGCGACCACTCATTTGGGAATCGCTGTTTTAAATCAATGTATAAATATTGAATACACTTGTACAAGTATTATAGGTTTTTTAAGCCAATAGCAATAGCAATTTAGCATAACGAGGAATGCATTGTTTGCCTAAACAATTATTTTTAGTATGATGTGCTTTCAATTAGAACATAATTTTGTTTTATACTGATAATAATTTGCAGCGCCTAGGTAAGCCTTCAAATTACCATAATAAATTTTATTTTATTATAATAATTAGATATAAAAAGTGAAAAAATTAAAGTCATTGATTCTGTGTGAATATTTTTTTTAATATTTTTTAAATTGATTGAAGTGTTGAGTCAACATAATATTTATACAATATAAAACAATTATTTATGTAGATAGGTTAGGTATACGCACATTTATAAATATTTTAAATAATGAGAAGCAGACCGTGCAAAATCGGTAAGTTTATTATTCTTCTTGTTGAATAATATTTCTAATTATATTTTCCAACAGCCACAAAAATTGTAACCAAAACATATGAAATTAAAACATTCTTGGAAAAACACCAAATTGAAACACTGGACTGGCCAGGTAATTTTCGAATTTAAATCCAATTTGGTATGAGGAAATATCGACCGACTACCTGAAGAAACTCGCCGACTTAATGTCGTAGGATAAAAGCTGTTATAAAAATTAAAGGGGCTTTAACAAAATATTAATTTAAGTGTAAAGGAATTGTTATTGTATTTAGAATAATTAAAAATCTTAATAAACCCATTCTATTCTATTTAGTAATAAATTAAATAATTAGCCTTAAATATAATTAAAACTTTTTACTCTAATTTAGGAAAATAATATTACAGTAAAAGTTTTTTTCATGTGATGTGTGCAAAGGGTATTATAACTTTGGTACAGAGTTTGCAACGCCCCTTAATATAGATCGTAGAATTTTTTTTAACATCATTGTCTTTCTCGTGATTTTTATCATTTACTCGAAAGATAGTCGGAATGTAGAAAAAATGAACTTAACAACAATGATAGAGAATACAAAAATGAACATTTCATTAATAGATCAAAAAGTTCTACGACCTACCTTATCAATTTCATATCATTTATAGGATTCTTAATCATTTGTATTCAATTAACTTAATATACATATGTCCATATATTTGTTGTACAGACAACAGATATACTCATACGGGCATATTTTAATCGGTGTAGCCAATTATTCCTTCTTTACTGGTTTTTTCTTTAAAAAATACAGTCGGTTCTCGACTTTCGCATATAATTGGTTCCTGAAAACGTGTGCGAATATTGAATGTTCAAAATATTTTCAATTTCTAAAGATTTTTAAAAATACAGTAGAAAATCGTTAATCCGGACTAACTGGGGCTCTAGGCCCTATAAAAACTAATTAAATAAAAAATTGATTAAATGAATACTTAGTTAACACAACCTATACAAGTGAATACAATAAGGAAATAAACATTTATTTCATTCTTGAAGAAATGCAAAAGATAAATAAATTCGTAGAATACATGATTACCTATTTATGTACATTAGTTATACAATTTAACTTTAAGGTATGTAGAACATGACGGTCCATGCTTATTCACACGCACTCTTTCATTAAAAACAATAGAAGCACGAATATGTAGTTTGGAAGAGTTTCGCACCTACAATTCCTCTTTTCAATCGCGTTTTTTGCTTCTTTATAATTATTATTTAATTTTATATTATTAATATTATTATTTTTTTTTTTAAATTACTGTCCGGCTAAATGGGGTCCGGATTAATGAGGTTCTACTGTATAATGATTTTTCTTAGTGGTGCGTTGTTTGGCTCGCTACAGTATATGTATACATATGTATGTAGATATCATGGATATACTATGAGAGTGTTGCGATATTGCTTGTATATTGTTGTTCACCTATGCCTGTACCTTACTTTACTGGAAACATGAAGAAATGTTAAGAATAATTGTGTTAGTCCTGTAATTAAAGTTAAATTAGTACTACTGAACTGAACTAAAGCTACTACCTATAACGTTTAGTTTAGAATTCAATCTCATGTTATTGTACCATAATATAATAATAACTTACATAAGTATAAGACATGAGAAAAGTTGTGTCTTTAAATTTCAGAACTTCCTCTTCGCTTTTTATAACAAAAAAATAACATTTTTTAACTTTCAATATTAATATATAAAAGTAACATGTTTTCCATTTTAAGAGCTTTTATGCATTTTTGCTTTCTTATACATAAACACATATTTTAAATTTTTATGGAAAATATATTAAAGAAATTGTCGAGCAAGAGTTTTTGTTTTAGAATTTTTGGCATTTTGTAGGTATGTACGAGTATATAAGACAAAAAAAAAAAAATTAATTGATGATCTGTAAAACTTTTCAACAACATTATACATCATCAGCGCCTGAACTTCAACTGAAAATTTGGCCGAAAAGTTTTCTTTAGTGAAAACAAGTATTAAAATGAGTTTTCTTTTATGAAAATTGACACAATTGATTAAAAAAAGGTGAGTGATTAAATGTCTAATATTATGTAATTCAATTAGCCAATGGTTGACAAGTTTTCTTTAGAGTTAAGATTTTGAAATAGGTATACTTACAATTTTAATATAAACATTTTATGAATTATAAATGAAAATTTGGAAAATGACTTTTACGTCGATTCGGGTTTCCGCAGTAGAAAGATAAAAGTCAATACGTGGGTAAGTATTTGAACTCTTGGTATTTTGTTGTTGTTTTCACGTTGATCCATAAATAAAAGCTCAGGCACAGTTTTTTGAAAATGAAATGTTTCAATTGGACAAAGTGTGCTCAGCTTTTTCCCCGAATTTCTACATTAAAATAGTTTAACCTTTTTGACTAGAAGATTTCGAGAAAACAGCTGTGGGACAAGTATCTACCGTTCAAATCGAGGGATGGGTGTATTAGGGTGGATTATTTTTGTATGGAGCTTTTTGGATTTAAAATTTGTCAAAGCCCAAAACTGTAAAAAACTACCAAATTTTGACCTTTTAACGGGTCGCGGGACCATCAAATATAATTTTTTTTGCACAAAATTTTAAACTTAAGATTTTTAGGCAATGATACAAGTTTTCCGCCCCCATGGCTTTGGGAAAGTTTAGTTTTTAAAAAGCGATCCACCCTAGTGTATATGTATGTATATGTATATATACAATATATGTACATATATATACCTACTATATGTATATACGCATATGCGTTTAATTTAAAATATGTACATAAGTAAAATTGTGTCTGACTTTTCTAGGATTCAAGTTTTCGAGATTCTACTGTAGATGTGTAATTTAAAGTTAACAAGTTAAGTGTATAATAACTTAAAATCATAATTAAATATAATATGTATATAAAGAAGAATACAAATATAACGAGTGAAGCGAGCAAACTTTTCATTGTAACTTCCATATCGTCGGTCTACGATATTTAGAAAAACGACCAAAGATACAAATCGTAATATGCGATTTTCGACTTATTTGAATAAAAATCTTTGGGATTGCCACAAAGTTATGGCAAATAAAATCACAAGAAAATTGTGTAATTGTAGAAAGTTGATTTTACAGGAAAGGGAAAAATAGATTTAACTTTTAATGATATTTAATGGCATAAGTGATGCCACTTTATGAATTCTTGAGCTAAACTGATGGTTTTGTTTTTCGCATAAACTAGTTTCTTCTCAAAGAATATTTTGATATAAAAACCTCAAAATCGCGAAAAGGTCAGATACAGCATTATCACAGTTACATCATCGATATTCACTTAAATTAATTCGCTCGCCGACGCCGATGCCCATGTAACAGACATCATTTTATCGTCAATTTAATTTGCAAAAAAAAAATCTACAAACTTTTAAAAGTAGATAGTGCCTACCCACACGTCATACTAATAAAGTATATTAATAATTTTTCACGATGATCGTGCATTATTATTTATAATAATAAATAGGGAAATACCCCTACAATAATTTTTAATTAAACAAGTCACATCTTCTTTATTCCTAAGAACAACAAAATTGAATTAATTCAATTAACTTATAAATATTAATTTTGAAAAAAACTGCAAACCAAAGAAAGCCAAAAATTAAAGAATAATAAATGTTGACTAGTATCAATAACCGTCTGTCAAGCGTGGTAGCTTTCAATTCATTAATTTAACATTAAACTTAAATTTTCGTAATAATATGTTTTATGTATAGGTACTGGAACGTAATGTAATAAATGCATTTGAAAGGTTTTAACTTTAATGTTTAACGCAGAATATAAGAGGAATTAATGATTTTATTTATATATAGAGAGCAGAGCTCAACCTCATAATTAGCGTGCAATTTATATTTAATAATATATGATGTACATGTACATGTGAAATATAAAATTAATACATGCATATGTATATATGTATATATGTACAATGTACATATATGTAAAACAGCTGAAAAATTACTGATAATCATTAACATAAAAAAAAACCGAATAATTTAATCTGCATTTATAAAAAAAGAAATAAAAAAAAAAAAATTTATTTACGTAAATTGTATAATACCAGCCGGTATACAAGGTTGACAACACCGAGTCTGCAATTCAACTGGTTGTACGTACTTACCTATCTATATACGACGCGAACGTACATCAGTGCGGTTAAAATATGATACAAAACTTTAAGTTCGTTAAATGGATAAGAAAAAAAAAAATAAAAAAATTCAAAAACTTAGACAAAAAAAAGAAGAAAAATTAATAGAAGTGAAACCACAAAATTAAATCAAAGTAAATGTATAATCACGTTCACTTTTAATGACACCTCTCTCTAATCAGTAATAAACCAATTAACAAAATCGCATTCTCAAGAGTTTCCCCGATAAGAAATTCTTATACATTTTGCGATGCGATGAATAGTTAGGTGTATAAATGTTTTATTAGAACAAATGTCATAAATCCCCACTTTGCTGACTCAGAACCAGGTAAGTTATCTCACGCATTCATTGATGTTCTTAAATAGGTAATACAAGTACAACGTTCTGAAATTTCTTTCAGTCAAAACAAACCATCCAAACTATAATTATTAAAAACAAGAATCGTCCGTGAGAATTTTTTGCTTTGTTTTTTTTTGTTTTTTTTGGATAAATTTTTACAAAAAGTTGATTGTTCTCGCGTCAGTAAAAATAATAATAATAAATAATTATTAGTTAGTTAGTATAGTTTATTCAAACTGGTTGCGTTGAATTAAAATATAATGTTCCATGGAACAATAATATGAAAGTGATGTTCGATAATTTTATTAAAATTTAGTTTTTTTTATGTTTTCGCAGTGTTTTGTTATGTTTTTTTGAGTGTTTTTGCGCATGATTATATTATTTTAAATTTCATACAAAAATGCCAAAATCTCAAGTGACTATAATATTTATTTGTATAATACTAGTAATTTTTTGTACGATTTTTGGAGATGCTGTTCGAAGGGGTAAGAATATTTTCTAATTTTAATTATTTTTTTTTCCACTTAATAAATCTCTTTAATTTTGATATTTCAAGACGCGCGAATATTTACTATGTATATCAGGATCTTTAAATTTTGTATAAATAAAAAATTGATCAAAACATGGTTAGAAATAACCTAAATATCCCTCAGTGGCCGCTCGAGAGAATTATTGATCCCATTATCGTGGGACTATATTTTCAAAAAAAACTTAAGCCATTTTGATGAAAGAAAATGGAAAAAATTTTAACTGTTTTTTCGGCGGTTTTCTTAAAAATTCACACAATCTTGAACTTTCTTAATACTAATGATATGATTTTGAAACTTTTTATTTTTACATTATTTTAAATTTTTTGGCAAATAAAATTTGTTGAAAATTTTAACCCTTCAAGACCCATACATTTTGAACATGAATGGGTTTCGAAATCAATTGAGCCGCCACTGTTATCTCTGTAGCTAATAACTAAAATAAAACATAAAAAATTACAATAAGATTTTTAATATAAAGGGGATGAGATCTTGTATCCCCTTTAAGTGACCACTGAAAATATAATTGGTGTTTTTCCAAATAGCACTTTCAGTACACAATCTATGGGAACTTTACTTAGAATGTCTACTGACAATCCTTGAAAAAGAAAAGAATTTTTTTTTCGAAATATCGGCCACAAATAAAGTTGTGTTTAAAATTGAGCTAGATTCCAGCCAAAAAATACCACGTTCTTAGTCCGAAAGTGCTATTTAAAAAAACACCAATTATAAAAAATTACTTAAAATACAAAAAAATGGTACATCAAGTAGTATCACTTAATTATTAGTATATGTATTGTAATATTTTTTATAGAATATACGGAATTTTGTGTGCTTCATTTTCAATAAATGTTTAAAATTGCTTGGGTAATTATTATTTTACTTGATCAGTTATTATTATTGGCTCTTTATGTAGTGTAACTTTAGAGTTTAGAGCTCTTAACCCATTAACGACTGTTAATTCGACCCCAATTCATTCGTCCGATTTTGACGAAACTTCACACACAGACACTATTTTTTAATTACATAAAATCCCTCATTTTGACAAAAAAATTTTGACAAAAATTCCATATTTCATGTGTTACTATAGAACCTTCTAACAGGTGAGTGGTTCCATACATTTTTGTAAAATAGAAGACACTGAAGGCTATTAGGCACCAAGAGGGTGCTCCGATTTTCCACTTTCCCAATTTTTCAGAGCCATTTCCGTGCAATTTTTTCGAATTTGTAAACATTTTGACCTTTGACCCGCTGACAACCCCTCAAGGCAACCTCAACGTTATTTTTTAGTAGTCCTATCCTTCATATACCTGTCCATGAAAACCAATTCGCAATACCTGTCACCTGGCTCTAGCTAGATTTTTTCTAAGATTGCTCTATTTGTGGGTATTACTCTATTCTATTCTATTGGGTATTACTCTATTCTATCTAAAGATTTATTAGAACAATAAATTGTTAAAAATAATCAAAAATGTTTTTCATAGTGATCATAACTAGTGATCATAACCAGTGCTGCATATTTAAGCAAAAATTTCAAGTTTTAATCTTATTAAAAATCATGTTTATATGCTGATGGAACGCTGATGATAAGAAAGTTATAAATTTCAAACACTTATTAGCCTTTAAGCTAAGATATGCCACTGTACAAAAATTAAATTTCTAAGTTAAATACCGGCTACTGTCTTCTCTCTGAAAAAAAGACCTACATATCGTTTCTATTCGACAGATAGAAAAAAAAATCATAATAACAAATTAGGCGGTATTACACAGGCCTACAGATGGTGTATAATAACAGATTGGCCACGGCGTAGCAATTTTAATACAAGTATTTCAGGCAAACTTTAACTTTAATACAAGTATTTCATTAGAAATATAATTATTAATAACAAATAGACATCAAAGTACACCAGGGGTCAAATTCTTGTCGTAAATCACGGATTTTGACGTTTACAAAATGAATCTGCACAAGCAAAATGTTTCAAGGTATTTCAATGTGTTTTTTTCACGAAGTGGCAGCAGACAGTTGCGGTTTATTATAACACTGCCAAAAAATCGTTATCGGTTATATTAATTTTACATCTGTCAATACTCACAAGCTCACGAGGTTGTGAGATAAAATTTAGGCTGACCTTAACTTTCAATCATAATATTGTGAGACACTATTTTAAAACTTATTTTTTTATCTACAAATTCACTTAAGGAAAATAGAACATTACAATGTTTCCACAATAACAAAAACTGATTTTAACTTTCCGTGTCGTACAAAACAATATATAAAAAAAATTTACATCTGCCATAATAAAATTTTTATTTAATTAATTTTATAATATCATCAAATATACTCTTAAAAAGAAATGGTTTCAAATATTTGAAAATTCATAATGCGCAGAAGCGTTATTTTGTGCGGTTCGTAAATATTAGAACCGTAATTTGCGACCAGAATTTGACCCCAGAAACCCATTTTTAATAGTAAAAAAATGATTAGCTTATGCATTTAATTTATGATAGAAAATCGTGTTTTCGAACAAAAAATCTTACTTTCAAATGTTAGTGAAACCATTTTGTGGTTAATTTTGTATATTATATGCCAACGGTGGGCAAATGGGGCTCCGAGACCCAAATGCGGTTCTTCGGTGAGTCAAGTGCGACTCGCATTCAAAATTAAAATCCGTTTCTTTTAAAGCTTCATATTAAAAGTCAATGAATATCATAATTAAAATACTCGTTTTTATTTTCACTCTCTTTAAAGTTATTTTGTCTTAATCAATGCTTTTCAAAACGTTTTGCGCGAACGCAAAACAGATTGGAGCATTAAATGGAAAAATGGCTCGAAAATTTAAGTTTTCCAAAGAAATTATTTAATCCAAATAGTTAACTGATGTTTTAAATTTACGACATTTTTAATTTTGTGCCTTACTTTATTGTCACATGTTATATAGTGTGGCTATTTATAATATATGAAAAGCCGGCATGCGGCTCTCAATGGCTTCATGGTTGTCCACCCCTGTATATGGCGGTGCGATTGGAATAAATTTATTTCAAATAAATGTTTGTTGCCCATCCCTGACAAAATAAAATTGCATTTTATAAATGTGCAACAACCAATTAATACATTTTCAGCTCTTTTCGATAATCCAAACGAGTGGGTGTAAAAAGAATGTGGTTTCTTTTTTTTTTTTTTATTTATTTCTTTAATCTCTCTTTATGTACATATTTCTTATAAGTTGCTTGATGAATGTGTTCTTTTATGCTTTTTATTGTGGTTTTTACCATATAATGTTGATTTTCAAGATTATTATAGATGTATTCATGTACGTATGTATATGATGTATGTGTATGTAATATGTAGGTACCTACTTACAAGAATAATAACGTTTTCCATGTTGCAAAATATACAATGTTGTGTTACTCTCTTGGAAGTTGGAACTTGCATGTTTCATCAATCTTTGTGTATGGACTTTTTATTTCAGCAAAAGCGGTTTTAATACATTTACTTACGGCCGCAAAAATATGTCTGGCTAATGAGCACCTTGTTAATAGCTTCAGGTTTGGTTATTTTGAACCAAAAACCATCACAAGTAAATCTATTCCAGTGTTTCATTGTTTTATTTAATTATTTATTGAACTTTTTGTGGTGGTAGAACAAAGTCAAATAAAAATTTGATCTCACCAAATCGGTTTAAAATATTTTTTTTATTATCATTTTGACATCAACGATATTCATAAACGTCAATATAGCATTCACTAAAGCCATATCGGGGACGGTGTAATTTTGTTGTTGTTGATATAGCATCACCTTCATACATGGTGTTGGTGACAATTGGCAAAGCTTCCGCTATAGATAATTAGTTTTTTATTTTTGTCAATTTAGCTCAACAATTGCTTATTACCAAAGATTGCTTACGGTCGATCGACCGAGGTTTATATATTTTCTAATTAATAACTATTTTAAGGTGTGACCCTAAACACCTGGGATCCCATCTAAAACCATTATCGCTTTACATGTAAACAATTATGATTAGGAACTAAACGAAGTGAAGTAAAAGTAATATATTTCCATAGGGTAACTACACGTACCTACATTATACGTAAATTGTACTGTCGGTACATATCGATTACAAATGTATAGCTCAGCAAAATATTTAATACTTTTAGTAGTTCCATAGGTATTTCTTTTACATTTATATATATAATATATAATATATTTTTTTATAATTATTTATCAAGAAATAAATAAATATCATTTCCATCAATGTATTGAATATATAATATATAACATACTCGTATGGTCGTATGTATGAGTAGAAAAATTCCAATAATCAACCCTATTATTTGACTTTTAAATTTATTTCCATATTTTTCTTGTGAATAGCGAATATTGACTTTCTATTGTACACTCTGAAATAGTACTTAAGAGGCTTATGGGCCATCCTAGGAAAATAACAAATTTTGTGGAAACGATTTTTTTTTAAATAAAAAATTTAAAATAAAGGGGAATACATTATACTATACATACCAAATAGTCCCGATGGTTGAGTTTTTGCCTTTGGAGTGGGAGCGATTCAAGATCGACTGGTAGATGAAACATGAAGTATTTTTCTATGGTATGTTATTTTGAATCTGAGGTCGGGTTGTTGGATTGCACTTAAAAACAGAATAAACCAGTAAAGAAGAAAAAATTGGCTACGCCGATTATAATATACCCGTATGAGTTTATTATTTACAACTTTGTCCGTGTCCATTTTGACTAAATAATTAAAAACCCTAGAATTGACATAAAATTATTTCGTGGAACTTTTTAGTCTATGAATGTAATCTTCATTTGTTTATTCTCTATCATTTTCATTATATTTATTTTTTCTGTAATATAAATACTTTTCGAGTAAATGATTAAAAATCCTAGAAATTCGATTAAATTCATTGCAGCGCCATAACGGTAGGCCGTACAACTTTTTGGTTTACAAATGAAATCTTTATTTTTATGTTCTCTATAATTGTTGTCATATTAATTTTTTCTGCATTTCAACTACCTTTCGAGTAAGCGAATGGTTTATATAAAAATTAGGTGCACACTGTACCACAGCCTCCCCTATTTTTTCTCCGATTTTCTCCAAAAACAATAGAGATCTTACCCTAGGACTACATAATAAACTGTCTTCTAGCTTCAGCCGTTTGGCCGGAATCTTGATCACAGACAGACGGACGGACAGACGGACAGACGAACGGACATGCATAATTCGACTTAGAATTTCACGAGAAAGACAATGGTGTTGAATTTTTTTTCTACGAATGAGTATTAAGAGGCGTTACAAACTCCGTACCATACTTATAATGCCCTTTGATTGACATCATACGGTTATAAAAATGGCAATGTTAAAAAAAATGGCGGTGAATTAGCAAGCATTTGTAAGGTTTGCTTAAAAAAACTTCACAAGTGCTGCATTTTTCCACAAAAAAAAAAATAGATCGTCATATCAATTGAAATAAATGGAACAGAGGTATGGTACAATAGATCTGTAAAAAAATCGCGGGGCTAAGGGGACTTTATGGTCCAGCCTATTTCAAAAAAATAAAATTAAAAAAAACTAAACTATACACAAGTGCATACACTGGCGGACTCAGACTCTGGGAAGTGGTTTATATATAATTGATGTTATTTATTAAAAATACCTAACTATTTGTAAGACGGACATATACACCACACAGAACAATAAATAAACATATAATAACATATAATAAACACACTAATTAAACAAACATGCATCCATACCCCCTTTCGAAACACCACTGGAACAACCAATTTAGGACAATGAAGAACAGATGGGAACAAGAACAATGAAGAGATGACGAGATGAAATGAAACAATTGAGGAGAGGGTCAATCGGGCTTGACGAACAGAGCAGAAAGGACAGAAAAGGAGCGAAGTGAAGAGAAGAAGAAAAGAGGAGGAAAAGTTGAAGAAGAAAGCAAAAGAAAAGGAGGAAGTGAATAAGAAGAGGTTAAGAGGTGGTGGTGTGGAGAAAACGAACATTTAAAAGGAGAGCTGTGAGGAAACTGTTACCGCATGAAGAACAATAAATAAATAATACAAAGAGTGTGGTGTTTCTATTAAATATAAAAGGCCACGTTACATATTCCAACACAGTATTTTCATTGATTGATTAATTTAGCTTTCTTAACTCTAGGTGGGTCTTATTCGTTGACTCCACAATTACTCAATACTCACCTGTCGGTCGTCAGCCAACGTCGATTTATTTGAAGCTCTTGTGGAGTTTTCTTGAACTGTTTTTTTTAAAGAGGGGTTTTCAGGTGCAAATACTGCAATTGACAAATTCTCATACGTCAGATGTTTTTTCTAACATTTGAAATGTTTCCTTCGTAGAATCAACGAATTTCAGCAATTATTTCCTGAAATAATGACCTTGGCCCTAGACCTACAGTTTTAAGTGGAATCCGACCCAAAGCTCAATCTCCGTATGAGAGAAAATCACTAAATATTTTTAGTCTCAGACAGGGACTGAACCCGGGGCCTTCTGTTCCTAGGGCATTACCTCTGCTATGGAGCCATTTGGTCGGTAAATTATAAAGGAGTTAATTATAAACGGAAACTTAATATGTAGTGACAATATAGTGTGATGAAATTATGGCAAAGTAAACTAATTGCGTTAAAATTGAAATAATAAAATTAACAAATTATTGTTAATTTAAAAATACAATAATGACCAACGAGCCAGGAGGTTATCACAATTTATCCAAGTGGTATTTTGAGGTGTATGAATTATGTTAAATTATATGAGAATCCAGCATTAATATTTGTAACATCTCGAATTTGTTACATTTGTTACCAAAACTAGTAATAAATAAAACAAATGTAACAAATGTAGCAAACTAATACGATTCCGTCCAATTCCATTTGACAGATATATGAAATAACCCCATCACAAGACAAATTCAGAATGTTTCCGAAATATTTGAGAATGGTGAATTGGCGACAACCATTCGATGGAAAAATAGTTACGAATCTTGGTGACAAATACATATTTAGCAAATGTAACTCGATTTTCGTCGTGTAACATTTACCTTTGTTACCAATAACAACTTAGGTATTTTATCGATCATTTGTTACTTTAACAACCCTGGCTTAGGGGCACAATTGATCCCTATCTTATGATAATCTCTGGATAGATTATATGATTTTTTTTTATTTACTTATAATTTAAAAGAAATTGCGGTTCACCTTCAATTGCTAGACCCGTCACTTTATTGAACATAAGGGTAATTACTTTTTTTTATTTGTTGGAGGGTGATTTGTATAGATTCGATTTCGGTAAGCCACACAGAAAATCGCACACAAAATCAGAATCGAAATGATTGATTAAAATATGTTCTTGTGCGATAACAGGCATCTCTCACCTGAAGTGTTAATTATATGTGTGCGAGTTAAATTAAATTTGCTTGAATTTTCGTCGCCTGTTCACTTAGAATGGATTATTTATTAATATGTAGTAGAATATACATTATCAAGTAAATTAATGCAATCAAAACAAATTAATTTCATATTTATATATTCATCACTTATTAATTTCTCATATACTATACCTACAAATGTGATGAGGAGGCAAGTCTTGGTGTATTAAGATGATGATGATGATGATAAGTATAATCATAAATTTTAAGTAATTACATACCATTTAACTGTCTGAGTATTAACATCACTATATAGAAAATAAATGTCTTGAACATACATGGTAATGGATATTGCGTTATAGAACGGGCATAGTAGATGAGCATTGGAGCGTATACAGACAGAGCACCTTCATACAATAAGTAAATGCCGAAAATTGTGTAAAGACATTAAATGTTCGTCGCAAAAAAATTGTTCGTACATAACGAATATTTTACAGTCAATACACACACTATTCATTCCTAATTCGTACACAATTGTTAAAATATTGTCATACATTTGTGCTTGGTGAGCGTTTTATGACAAATGCAAGCAGGATTTGTGGGTATAGTGTGAATAAAATGTTCTTATGCACACATAGAATGTTATTGTTACCTGAATACACACAAAATGCTCAACACTTGCACAAATATGAAAATTGTTTGTCGGGAGTATCCTTCTAATCTACAACACTTACCTATACGAAAGGAAAAAGGAATCATTTTAATAGGAACTCTAAAAAATTAAGTCTCTCTAAACATTTCGTAAATTTCAATTGTTTTCCTACTTTTCTTTTTCTAATCTCTACGGTTGGTTGGTATAGGTGTTTGTGATTCATTGGAAATGTTTCTTGGGCCTTAGCAAATATACGTTTGTATAAACAACAATTCGAGGACTTAGAGAGAATTTTATTAACATGTTTAAAGAGGAAGAAGAGAATTAAATTCGAAACACAATTTATGTTTTGTTTTTTGTTTTTTTTTTTCTTTCTTTCTTTGGGGTGACTGGTTGTTTACACTATATACATATACAGGATTGTAGGTGTACCTATATCTACATAGGTATCTACTTTTGAAAAAAAAAGAAAGGAAAATAAGGAAAAAATAAGTAATTCGATTTTCAAATCTTTTTTTTTTTCTTCATCTGCTTATAGAAGAAAATACACATAAAATATATTTTAAAATATAATGCTGATGAAAATAGGATATTTTGAATTACGGACATGTTCTCTAATTAATTCCGGAAAAGTTTCAAAAAGTTAATTTTTTTTTTATAAAGAAGTTTGATTCTTATAAAAAGTCGTGAGCTGGGTAAGTTTTGTTGAAAATATCGAAACATAAATGAATAGATTTTAATAGGATTTTATTGAGTTAATTCGTGTATTTTGATTTAATTAAAAAATTGATTAATTGAATAATGGAATATCCATTACGTATAAAGTGACCGTCTATGGCAATTATGTACTTATCGAAAATTGAATTTGCTTTAGACGGGTATACTGATTAAGCAAAAATTGTAGGAGAATCAAATTCGCTGCTTTAGTATACATGCGCTTTAATAAAAATAAAGATCCTGGACGTCTCTTTATAGTATACATTCATACATATATCGAAGGTTATACGTACTTATTGTGAAAAAATAAGAAAAATTTTGTATTATAACTAGGTCTCATTACAATGTCAATATAAATTCATTTTATGTGCACTTATGGCTTAATGTTATTTCCGTTAAAAAGAAAAAATAGTCATTTATACATACAATATATTTAGTTACTTTATAACTAATTTAACATTTTTAACAATGTTTTACTTGTCATGATTAATTTCGCAAACAAAAATCTTCATAATCACTTAATATTAATTTAAAAACATTCTCATTATCTTGTTTTAATTAGGGTATATAATTCGTTTTTTGTTTATTAGTGAATTGATATGACTACTAATTTAATTTTTAAAGAGCAATTTCCTTTTTACTTATAACTATGATTGGTAGATACATAAATGTAAGATCAAAATATTTATTTGAATAAATTAATGTCATCAGATTTTTTACAGTGTAGTCATATGCACATAGAATATGGATTACGAATCAATTAATGCACTCAAATGGATTTTTTTGTTATTTTAAATTAAAAAAAGAGCACGTACCTAGTTATTAATTATTTTTCGGATGGAGTGCAATTGTTTTATGATTATTTGCGTGAAATTAGCCGTTGATATGAATATTTATATATTTGGTTACAGTATGCGGTCATGATCAGCGTGACGGTGTTATTAGGACAACTCTAAAATCTTGAAACGATTGTCCAAAATTTGATTCATAGAAAGATTTTTAATAAGCATTTTTATTATTCATTATTATTTTTGTTTATTTATTTGTTATTTTTTTTATTGTGAATCAAGAATTTTTGTATGTAAGGTATCTGCGGGTAATAAGGACTGTCGGGTAATAAGGCCTACGAAGCCAAAAACGTCTAAAATGAGCGCCTATAAATTAAAACTCCACACACACACATTCGTTAGAAGTAGACAAACTGATTCGTGCATATTGTCCATCGGTTGCACCCCCCCCTTCGTTAGAAACGTGGTAGATATCATAAATTGAACATACTGTCACTCAAATACTAATATTTCATAATAAATTAAAAGTGTTTTTTAGTCATTTTATAATCGTTTTTTTCATTATTTGTGTTTTTAAAAAATGTTTTTAAATTTTGAGGGCTGGCGGGTATTAAGGCCTATCATACATTTTCTATCAGAAGTGCGTTAATTTATTAGCATATGACGTTGATGCAATTTGGGTGCCCTGATGAATGTTGTCATGTTTTTCAATTATTTTATGTTTAAATTGTTTAAATATTTGATTCTTGATCTTAACCACCAAATATAATTATAATTTTTCATGTTTTTCAGATTTTTTATTCATAGGCCCATAGTATAATTAGGCCTATTAACGGTACTTTTAAAAATGTTTTATTTTTTTGTTATTTATGGTAGAAATCCCATTTTCAATTTATTGTTTATTCCTACAATACTTGCAAGATTGATTAAATAAAAATTTGTTTTATTATCTATAATATTTTTAATTTTATTTCAAAATCTCCCTTAGGTAGGCCTTATTACCCGCAGGTACCTTATATATTGATAATGTTAGTTGAACTATAATCTGAAAATCATGAATTTGTTTATATTTAAATCTAAATAATTGAAATATAAATTAAACATAGCCAGCCATGTTACATATCATTCTAAGGTTAATTTAATGACCTATAACTTTGTCATACATCAAATTTAGCTAAGATTATTCGTTAAAGAGTTATAGGTCAAAAACTGAAAAAACTACCAAATCTTGACGTTTGAACTCGTCGCGGGACAATCAAATATAGCTTTTTTTTGCACCAAATTTTAAACCTAAGATTTTTGTGGCAATAACACAAGTTTTCCGCCCACAGAGCTCTAGCAAATCTCGAATCCAAAACAAAATCCATACAAAAATGACCCACCCTAATGTACATACTGCAGTTGTCTCATTTGTTCACCATATATTTTTACTCCATAGTACACAATTGTTCACAGCTCATTTGCTTATAGCGTATTAATACATATAAACAGTACATAGTAATGGATTTTTTGACAAATTTTTTTTTGGTTAAGTTCATGACGCTTGTGAATCTTTTAGGAACTTTTGAGTTGCTATACCTATAATATGTACATAATAACTATTTGGTGCTCAAATTTTATAGATTATTAAATTTTTGACTTTTTATATGTTATTATAGTCAATATTTTCTATTCATTTTTTCAGGAACAACCAGTGGATTAGTAAATTCAACAGAAAGAGATGTTCCTGATTTTCGTCATATATCATCCTTTATAATAACCACCGGTGAAAATACATCGGATGTGATACGATGTGCAGCTGCAAACTCTTCTATTGATCAGTTTCCAGAAGATTTATTTACAAGTAAGATTTTTTGTTGTATTTATTTAAACATTTTGCGCCAAACTTTTAATAGCTGTAGGTAGATACTGTAAACATAACTAAACAAAAACCAATTTTTTCTTTCAAATTTACTTATGTTGACAACATATTGCGTCATTATTATTTATATATACATATATTGATAATATGAGCGACCGAAGAGACATAATACACCTGAATTAATCATTCCACTTATAAACCGAACATCAACATACCTACATATTCGTGCAAAAACACGTTTTTTCGTAAATTTAATCCTATAAAAGTAATTCATTATACTTAAAAGTAGCCACATAAATATAATGTTGACCAATATATGAAAAAGATCTTTAAAACTCTTGGTCTTCATCTATTAATAACATTTTGATGATGTTGATGATGATATTGCATTCATGGACCAGTTACTGAACCCACTGATTCTATATACTGAACCAGTTAGTTATATGAGATGACACTTTGATAATTAATTTCGTATAAAATCGCAGACGAGCGGTTAGTCTCATCAATTTTTACAATTTGAAATACGCAGAGAATGTGTTAAATTTGAATAAATTAAATTCGATAAAATCTTTAAATATTATATATATGTATATATACATATATACACATACTTATGTACATACATAATTAAAAAGACGAAAATAAAAATTCCGAATTAGATTATATAGAAAACAGTGACCGTCAGACACGAGTCATATGGAATAATTCAAAATTTCAAATTTTTTTTTTATAAATTGAGGTTTTCAGTATCGATGAATTAAAGCTAAATAAGACTTTGGTCTGGATTTACCGATGAAGCGTAATATAATCACAATATTGATGTGAATACTTCATATTGCTAGACTATGGAAATGTATTACACAGGAAACCGAGCACAAAATGTAAATGCTCGTATCATTTTTCGGACCAAAAACAGTATATTTTACAAAAAATTTAAAAAAAAAGTCAATCGATTTGGAAAAGGAGTATTTTTCGCAGCAATACCTACTTTTAATTTAACGAAAATAAAAAAAAAAAAAAAAATTAAAAACCATTTCTATAATCCAGGAGTCAAATTCTGGACCCAAATCACGTAATGTGACATTAAAGAACCCCACAAAATAACGCAAATGCGCAGTATGAATCTTAAAATTTTTTACAACCGTTTCATATTAACAGTGTATTGTTGTTGATTTACTAATTAATTGTGACCGATGTAAACATATTTTTTTATATTGTTTTGTTCGTAATGGAATGATAAGATCAGTCGTTGTTATTGTGGAAACATTGCAATTATGCGAGTGTCCTATTTTCCTTTAGTGAATTTAGAGATAAAAACATTTTCTATTCTTTGAAATAACAAACAAAAGCGTATTGTTATTGTTCTTTCTGACGTTTTGCATTGCGATTGATAGATTTGAATGTCTAACGCTACGATTACACGAACTGATACTTTTAACAGTTGGCCACAGTTGACAACTGTTGCTGCCATCGACAGTTGGTAACA
>JANSTT010003450.1:0-12429 GCA_026745375.1 Platyura marginata
ATAAATATACTTACTTATACAATATACAATTTGCTAATGAATTATTAATTAACTTCTATAACAGAAACAAATCCTCTGTTGTTCAGGTTTATTGTAATTACAAAAGCATTGTAGGTACCTAGAGGTACTTATATATATATATATATATATATACATTATACATACATAAATTGTAGATAACTACATACAATAAAGGATATCGCTTCACTTTTTCTCTTGCGGCAACTTATGATGGAAATACAAAGCAAACGGTGAAGATCGATTACACACCATTATAATATCGATTATTCGAAAATAGAAAACGGTGAAATCCAATATAACACTTACGAAGATAGAATAATAGATGGATAAATGATTTACAAAAGTACGAGTATAAAAAGCAAAAAAAAAAAAAAAAAAACAAAAAACAACAAAGACGACATTGATTTCTGATTTTTTCTTACTTTGAGCTTACAACAACATATCAATTTGGGGTTTTCTTACACGAACGGTATATCCCCTTTGTCATTGAAACCTTTCAATTTCACGATTCAAAAAGACTATTGAATGTTTTTTGTGTCTAATTTGCATATTCTAACTCCAACAATATTTTTCGTTTTTAATAAATACGAGATTTCTATACAAATAGAATTTGTGCAATTCGATTTTTATACTTTAATTTAATTTTTTAAAATAAAAACATTCCACAACTTAATTATTTTTTTTTATTATATTTTTACCAAAAAAGTCTTCAAATTTTCTACAAAAATCATTTCTGACTCATCATGTTTCGATGTTATGATTTTTAGAATATTACACCACATGGTAATTTTAAAAACTGCAGACCCCTTACTAATTTGGGACATATACTCGTACATATGTACCTACAATATTTATTAATTAAAATTAAAACCATAGATCTATTTAACTAGTGGATTCAGGATTGTCTATTCGATCATTTTTATATGAAATGTTTTCTGAAAAGAGTAACCATTTTGATTTTAATTCCAAGATGTCAAATTGTAATCAATACAATATTTGCTTATTTCAGATAGTGATTGAATAAATAGTGAAGAAGAAAATATTAAATGATTTTTGGTGACAAAGGAATTAAAGCAAAACATTTTAAAAACCAAGTTTGTTTACATTTTTTTTTTAGTTTGAGCAAACAAATTGCATTTTTGATATACGTAGTATAAAAATGGCGATTTAAATTCCAAAACGTCAACTATTTCATCTCCCATTTTTTAATTTAAACTATAAACATACATAATCTACTAGTATTATAGATCTATGGACAATCCACTAGTTGTATCTATGAGTATTATTATGGATATATATATCTATGATTAAAACACAAAACACCAGTTGGCAACACCAATCCACCAGTCAGTCATCGATGTGACAATCGCACAAAATGATTAATTAAAAATTTTTTTGTTTTTTATTTTGTTATACTTTGTATTAATTTTTGTGATTTAATACAATTGAAGTGTACAATAAAGTATAAAATAATTCCTCTTCTATTTATAAGGGACGCTATAGCTATAGGTACATACATATATGGGACACTTTAAAAAAAAGTTGGTGATTCTATTTATTTGTTTCATAATTTTAAAAAAAAAATTATATTTTTACGATTCCCGTAAGAGTAATGGAGTTTTAAGTGAATTGTGAACCTTTGGCATATCGACGCCTACCTTTGAAAATATTACAGGTGCGTAATTTTTTTTTAAAAAAACCATAAAGACCGAGTGACATCTGTTTCCTCCATTTTGTTTTGTTTTTTAGGAAATGTAGGTATTCTTAAAATTCGTTCATTTACTTATTTGTCTCTTTATTATTCTGCTACTTGTATTACTCAATAAATTGGTCCTATTCAATATTATGATTTAGTTTTCGACTTTTTTTTCTTCTTCAATTATTTCAATGCAGAACGTTTTACCATTTCGTTATACGACAACTACTGCAGTATTTTCATAAAAATTGAAAATAAATTTATTTGAATAAATAGGTATGTCCTCTGCGACTGGACCAATAAATATTGAATTTTTATATCTATTTCTCTGGAAGAAAATAAAAAAAAAGAAAAGGAGAATCGAATTTATGTGCATGTTGCATACAGAAATAATAGAAAATCTAATTCTCTGAAGAGGAAGTGAATTTCTTTTTGAAATGAAAATCTTGTTGTTGTTGTTATTTATATATAGTATGTGCAATCCATTGGGAACGCGTGCGAATTATTGATCCAATTATTATAATGATAACAAAATAAAATCAAAATAACACCGACATTTTGATTATTTTTTTTTATCTTTTTAAATTGTTAACAAAAGGTGAACTAAGGTTGTTATAATCTTGATCCATAATCAGGGTTGTTTAAGTAAAAAATGATCGATAAAATACCTAATATGTTACTGGTAACAAATGTAAATGTTATACGATGGAAATCAAGTTGAATATTTTTTGTGATGGGGTTATTTCATGTGCATATGTATCTGTTAAACTGAATTGGACGGAATCGTATTAGTTTGCTACATTTGTTACATTTGTTTCATTTATAACAAATTTGGTAACAAATGTAACAAATTCGAAAAAAAGTTTTACTTTAATAAACCTGTCATCATTAAGTTGATATTATGTACCTACATATGTAGGGCTAAACGACTGAAGCTAGAGAGCTGAAATTTGTACAAATATCTAACGGCCACGACAATTTGCTCTTTCAGTAAAATAAAATCTGTGCCAATTTACAAACATTTTTACCTATAGCTCTCTATTATGAAGTGGATATGCACTATTAATCATTGGGATTAAATGTGAGCTTAAAATTTGGAAAACTTTTGTATACTTTCCAGCGTTTGAAATAATAAAAAAAAACATTTTTGTTTAAGGGAATGAAGAAAGAAATCGTAAACTACAATAAAGAAAAAAATAAATTTAACAATCAATAAAAATAACCTATGATCTTACCAATGAATTTTATAGTATAGAATGATATGATTGAACGATAAATAATCTTCGAATTTATTTATTTAAATTTTATTACCTCATAACTCAGCAGCTGATCCAAATTTTGAATACAAGAAAATATGAATTATTACTCACAATTTAAATTTCATTACAAAATATTAAATACCTAATCTAAACATGTATATAGTGGAATCTATATATGTATATATGTAGTATATGTATACGTATATATATTACATCTATAAATATTGTATTATATATATATCCTTAGAATCCTAGATTCACTTCTGCAAAGTAATAAAATATGTCATTCCATATAAATATGTAATAAATCTTCGTGGAAGATATTTCTATTTAAATTGAAAAGTTTTCTTTCCTTTTGTGCAGAACAATTTAACGAAATATATACGAGTAGGTGAGGTAGGTATATAAAAACGAAAGGATATTATATCACTAACAATGCCACATATACACATACTAAATAAAATATTCTATTTGTGAAGGATGTTGTATACTATAGTATGATATTTATGTATTAATCGGAAATGAAAAATTAAATACATTTTTTTCCATAAATATTCTATGTAAATATGGATATTTACACTTACGTTAGTATGTATCCAATTGTGTAGATACATTTTCTACTTTTGATTGCAATATTTATTTATAATTTTCTATAGGGTTAATTTGCTGAATTTCTGCAGTTTCTAAAATTTTATATCTTCAATTTGGTGCTTTCAGTTTTTATTAGCCAAATCTTATGGCTACAAATTTAAAAAAATATTGTTTTAAGAGCCAAAAATTGGCTATATTCATATAACTCGGTAAAAAAAAATTGTATACCAAATTTCAGCCAAATCGGAGAGATGCAAATTTAAACAATTCCCAAAATGTTTGTTTTATGAACATCTAAGATACCGGATGTTGGCCATACCCCATATAACTCGGTAAATAAAATTTTTAAAAAAATTTCCAAAAATTAATTTTGATAGAACATCAAATCAAAGCTTTATACCAAATTTCAGCCAAATCGGAGGGATGAAAATTTAAAAAATTCCCAAAATGTTTGTTTTATGAACATCTAAGATACCGAAAGTTGGTCATACCCATATAACTCGGTAAATACATTTTTTTAAAAAATTTCCAAAAATTAATTTTCATAGAACATCAAAACAAAGCTCTATCTCAAATTTCAGCTAAATCGGAAAGATACAAATTTAAAAAAATCACAAAATTATTGTTTTATGAACATCTAAGATACCACTGTACCGTAAGGACGGATGAACAATTTTAATATTTTATAACAAACCTAATAAGCATGTATTATAAGCTATATATTATTTTAAAATATACCGTAGAAGACTTAAATATACTTTAAATTAAAAATTATTATAGACATAATTACATCAAAACTTAATTTTACACAATAAAATTAACTTGTTCATAAGATCCTTATAAAATATCGGAACTAAGCTTTTCACGCTAAATAAGTTTTGCTATATTTTTACGTAGCTATACCTATTTGTTTATATGTATGTATGTATATGGATGTAGTTTACTTCGTTTCGCATGCTACCATAAAACTTTGCCTGACTGCTTGTTTCCTGTAAATACTGTACGGTTTTCGTTAAACAATAATTTAGAAAATTCCACTTTTTGTTCATTTTCTGTTGCACTATATAATAATAAGCCTTTTATTTATAATTTCATTATAAATTAGTATATCTATATATAGCAAGTGTTTGTTGTACATAATATACTTATATACTATATGTATAGATAGTATACCGAACTACTAAGACGTTTTCAATTTTTTAATCAATTTAAAAAAAAAATCCAATTTGCCTGCTGTATCATTTTTATAGCATTTTGTCATTGGGTTTTTTTTTGTGCTGCTGCTGCCGTTGTTGTTTACTCTCCTGTTTCTCGGGGAATATAAAATCCAAATTTTTGTACATAAAATTTTCGAATTATTTACGTTTTTGTTTTCCTTTTTTTCCTATTCTGAACCGTAAATACAGAGATTATATGAAAGTTCAATTATAAGCAAAAAATAAAAATAAATATTTTACATATTTATGAGATTTTCCGTTTAGAATGGTGCACATAAATTTATCGTATCCGTGCAATCAGAAAGGAGTAAGCCATCCTATAAATATAATTTTACGATTTTTCCAGAATATTGAAACGTAAAATATATAATAGGTTTTTTTTTTTTTTTGGACTTTTTGTTGTATTTTACGAATTGGGGAAACATAAATTGGTGTATACGATTGTATAAATTAACACTCTCCAGATAGAAAAGCAATGGCACATTTAAGTATTTTATGGGATTTTGGGGGAATAGTAATGAAACCCATTTTTTCTGTTTTTTTTTTTTTGGAAATCTAGATTTTATGTATGTCACTCCATTAAAATACATTAAATATTTTACCATTGGCTGTATTCTTTCTTTTTGTCGAAAATCCACGATGACGACATTATCCAGAGAATAAATGATCATTTAATTTGAATCGATAAGTACTATAGTTGTGTATTAGTATATTAAAAAGAATAGAAGTTGTATAGGATATAGGGAAGCCACTAATTAGACAAGACACTGCTGTAAATCTGAGAACCGTGTTTGGGGAACCCAGGACCACAACATTTTTTGACGATTGTAAAAAACCAACTTCTATTTAATTTGTATACCTAAGCCGGCACTCATTCGAAAGAATATGATCTCAAGATCTCGTTTTACTTAATAATAAGGAATTACTGTGTCTGTTATGGTAGGGGTAAAATAGGTCAATTAATGTGCTACCTGTGTATTTTGTATACAAAATACATTGGGGTCCTGAGGTCCCCACAACACGACATTTGCTAGAAAAATGACAACACGGTTCTAAGGTTAAGAAAAAAAATTTATTCGTTTTAGTTTAGTTTTGCACCATAATCGCTTAGACACGTCATCTCAGTCAATATAAAAGTTGCCAGAAAGGCTTAAATTGTCAGTGCTGCCCAATGTCTAGGAATGACGATGTTTCCACAACCGTAATTTTAGTGGGGTTATTTTTGTTTTTTTTTTAATTTCTTTTAAAATAGAGAGCGAAAAAGAGACAGTTATGTGTGATAGTTTTGAACACCAAGTATCACATCTTCCACATCCAATTTGCACGTTTTTTTCCCTGATCATTTTGTATGAGCCGTTATAGGACTTCGTCTATTTTGCCTTTTCAATGGAGGTTATTCATAAATGACGTAACCAGATTTTGAGTATTTTTTTATTAACCTTCCCCCTCACCTTGCCACACTTTTCGTTAAAAAAAACGCTTTACAAAAGAAGATGAATGCGTTCATAGTGACATTTTTGTTGCGTACTATTATCTCCCCCTACTTCTTTGTTGTCCCTTTGACATGAAACTTCGATGTTTAATTTTTTTCATTCGACCACTTTTTTGACAAAAGGAATCACAATTTTGACGAAGCCATGTAATTGTTGCCAGGATACAAAGGAAGTGAGCAAAATTTAAATATTTTTAATTATTTATTAGAAAAATGTCTGTCAAAGTAGATTTACCCTATGAAAACTTCTTCGCTCAAAATAGCTTTTATGCTTGACATAACTTGTTCCATCAAATAAATTGAATAAAAATACAATTTTCAGTTCTGGTAGCAAGAAAGAGACTTTCAATATGAAACTTTTCATCTTAATATAAAATAGTTACTCAAAGACTCCACGTATTGCATTTTAATTTGAATGTGTTAGTGACTTTGATAAATTTATAAACTTAACAATGCAGTTGAAACTTTTATTCCAATTTTTTATAATCGAATTAATTTTATCCAACCAGAAACACTGTCCCCTTTACAAATCGATGTAACCAGCCATCGATATTTTTATTTTATTTTTTTTATTATAAAAATTCAATTTATCATAACTGAAAATATTTTCCACTTTCCCATCAGCACATCCCGGACGCAGACACACACACACACATACACACATACATATACACACATACATATACACAAACATGATTTATCTATTTGCAAGTAATTTTCTGAAAGTTTATCGCCACAAAGCTCCTTACCCAGAAACAAAATGATAAAAAACCATGAACATACGAGAAGAGCATCCTCTATTTTACGTTGTCCTTATTTTAAACATTTTTATTTTTAAATAAATGTTTAGATATAAATTTCAGCGAACCTTAAGCTTTTGTAATGTCTTATTGATCCTTGTACCAGCAAGTTGAAAGTGGTTATTGATTTTATATTCCCACCAGCAATTTGTTTAGGGTTTAAAGTGATTTGATGGGTTAAAGGTGAAAACAAATAACTTTCAACAACATATTTAATAGTTTCGTGGGAATTTCGAAAAAGGTTTTTTTCGTCGACGCAATTTATTGTTTGCTTTAATATTTAAGGTAAATACAAAAAAAAAAACGGTAAGAAAATTATTTGAAATTATGATAAAGTTAATTACTTAATTTAAATGATTTTTTTTCTTTTGGCATTTTTAATTTAACTTTAATAAACTTTTCAACTCATTTGAAATTTTGTTCTATAACTAGTTACTTTGAATACATATAGTTATATATCTAAAGAAATGTCGTGATTTCATTTTAATTTAAATGTAACTACTTATCAGAGCATGGCTATACAACAATTGTAGAAAATGTAGGAAATAAAAAAATGAAGGAAAAAAAAATAGATAAGTCGCTGATAAAAGGAACAGAAATAAAATTGGAATAAAAGGAAAAGAAGAAATGATGAATAGTTGAAGGTAAAGCAGACGATAAGTAGAAGGTAGAAGATGAAGCAGTAGATAAGTAGAAGATAAGTAGAAAGTAAATAGAAGGTAAGTAGAAGATAGAAAGCAAAAGATACGTAGAAAATGGAAGATGAAGCATGGGATAAGTAGAAAGTTATAGATGAAGCAGACGAAAAGTAGAAGATGAAGCAGAAAATAAGTAGAGGATAGAAGGTGAAGCAGAAGGTAAAAGTTGAAGCAGAAAATAAGTAGACGATAGAAGAAGACGTAAAAAATACTTAGAAGATAGAAGATGAAGCAGACGAGAAATAGAAGGTAAAATGTGAAGCAGGCAATATGTAGAAAGTGGAAGATGAAGCAGACGAGAAGTAAAAAGTAGAAGATGAAGCAGAAAATAAGTAGAGGATAGAAGGTGAAGCAGAAAATATGTAGAAGGTAAAAGTTGAAGCAGAAAATAAGTAGAAGATGGATGATGAAGCAGATGAGAAATAGAAGGTAGAATATGAAGCAGGCGATATGTAGAAAGTGGAAGATAAAGCAGACGAGAAGTAGAAAGTGGAAGATGAAGCAGACGAAAAGTAGAAAGTAGAAGATGAAGAAGAAAATAAGTAGAGGATAGTAGGTGAAACAGAAGATATGTAGAAGCTAGAAGACAAAGCATAAATAAAGTAGAAGAAGAAGCATAAAATAAATAGAAGTTGGAAGCTGAAGCAAAAGATAAATAAGAATTAGAAGAAAAGTAGAAGGTAGAAGTTGAAGCAGCAGAAAATTGAATATGAAGTGGAAGCAACAGTAAAAACAAGAATTAGTAGAATTAAGCAGTAGAAAAGAAGCAGACTGTAGTAGAAGTAAAATAAAAACTAGAAGAAGATTCAGAAGAAGCAGAACCATAAAAAAAACGTATAAAAAAAAGGAGAAAAAAATACACAACTCTAAAATGTATAATTTTCCATCAGTTCAACGAAATTAATACTCTATCCAGTTGGTAGGTATAATAAAAATGCAAATTTAAATTTAAATATAATTACAGTGTCAAAATCGGAAAACGCAAATTTATTTCAATATACACAAAATTTATCACTCAGCAAAAACCAAAAAATCCACAAAACCCCCTGCCATTATATCTTGTGTTAACAAAATACTCTATCTGTCTAACGTGTCATCATGCAAAACCGATTGAATCTCTGTAATTATTGTAATTTGCAGTTGATTTCCTGAATTAGTTTAATGTTCTTGTACATCCTAAACATCTGGTGCTATCATGGCTGAAAATTTACAACCTGCGAAAACAGCAATCTTTAGAATTTGTTGATTGTGAAAATATATAGCTGATGCTGCTGTAAATGGCATTTATGGTTTGGTGATGATGGTGTGGTTTGGTTTTTTTTTTTGGCATTGCATGGAAAAGTAAATGGCGCAATTATGCTTTAATTAAGATTGGGTTTTAAGAAATTTGTGTACCCAATTTTCTTAATGACAATATATTGATTATTTTTTTTTTTTTTTAATACCTATACCTACTTATACAGTAGCGATATATACATACATACATATAATACGTGTACCTGTAAAAAATTTTCGCTACATAAAAAAAAAATGATTCAACTTGTTGAAAGTATTTTATGACGGGGTTGAAAAAGAAAGAATGGAGAAAAAAAAACCACCCTCCAATACAAATCCTTTAAAAACTACGTATAACCATACATATACATATACATATATATGTACTGTCTATATGTATTGTGTGAATAAACAATGCTGAAATCACTTCACATTTATATCCATATATCCTATGCAACAAAAACATTTATCAATATTATCCTTTACATAGCGAAAGAGCCGCACTAACTTCTCGGTAAGGACATTTTATTGAATTACCACGTTAAGCTGTAGCATTAACTGTTCTTTGTTCAAACATAAATTTTCATTGTTAGTTTAGTAATACAATTAGTGCTAGAACTTATCAAAGCGTTATTAATTGGATTATCAATACTTGGGGTTTTGGTAAAACATCCTGCTTTGACACGTTTTTGGTAGAAAGATTATGGGGTTGTCTAATTTTTGGCGAATATCAAATTTTGGAATGATTGAAATTGGATTTAGATTTTGTTAATATTAATATTTCGATTATTAGGTGTTCTATTTCTATAGTATATACCGGTGTTTATTGAAATCATTAACATTTCACTCAATCAAATCGGATTTCGGTCTGATTATCTTCTGTGCGGCGTTTGATAGAAGCGAATTTTGAAATTCCTAATATTTTAACTATATTGTTAATGGTACAATTTATTCGGTCTATAATTGTATGGCATTCGGTGATATTGTGTCTATGTATACGGGGAGTTCGACAAGGCATAGTGTTAGGTCCAATTATTTTTAGTGTGTTTGCATCTACCTGTTAAGAACCTGTTAAGAACCTGTTAAGAAAAGTTATAAAATGTGGTCAGATCATGATACTCGTAGATATGTATGTGTCAACTTAAATAATTATAAGCACGCCTCTGGAAGTTGGATTCTGTTACCCGAAAAAAAAACAAAATGTATGTCAGTCAGTAATTATTATCTGTATTGTCATTGAATTGATCTTTGCGCCTCAAATACGAAAACGATCTACTAATGTGGGTTGTCTGTTCATTGTTCATATACAGGGTGTTCCGGAAGATAAGGAAAACACTTTTAGGACGTATTCTTGCGATCGATTTGAGCAAAAAATTGTACCGGAGATGGAGGGGTCCAAAATTAACCGTTGGGTAGGTGGAATGATTTTAAGTTTTAGGGATCAAAAACTACATTTGTGCTTATAACTTCTATAAAAAAAACTAAGAAATCCACATTTTTAGGTTTATTTTAAGATTAATGTCCCCTCTCTTATTTTCGGTTCAATAATTCTACATTCATGGCACACTGTTTAAAAAAAAATAACGGTAAATTTTAAAAATGGAAAAAAATCAGGTTAATTATGGAAAATTTTAAGAAACAGAACTTTTTCTTTCAGATTTTGTAAATTTTTTATATTTTTTAAATTTCCTATTCGGTTGTAGTGCAAATTTTAACTAAATCTTTCTTTGTTCATAGGATCGTTTAATGGAATAATTTTCGTAATGATGCATCTCTTGACATGTTTATGACAATGACAATGTTCATGGAGAAGTGCGGCTAATTTTGTGCAGGTTTGTGTAATTTTGTTATTTTTATTAGTTATCCGGGGCATTTGGTTTTTTTTTTAAATTTGGGAATTTGAGGAATTGGTAAAAAAACCTCAAACAGCCATGTAGCGTTTTAATTTTTTTTTGCGGAATTAAGGAACATTTTAGAATATGACTTGAAACTAAAAGCTGACTTTTAAGTGAATAAAAGAAATTTTAATTTAATCTTTCATTTCGAAATTATTTTCTCTTCTAACAATTTTTGAGAAAATTACATCTGCTGACATTGATATACAACCCACCGAATATGATGTCTTGTGTGTGTGTATGTGTGTATGTGTGTATGTGTGTACTCTTTGAAATTTAAGTATCTTGAAATTTTGATTAAATACTTTCTTCATGGAAATAAAAATATATATTTGCTGGGTTATATCAACATTCTTGCTACCTTCTCATGTATACGACTTTTTCCAAGATTCTGCTTTTGATGAAAATATTTTATGCATTTTACATTTTATGCTATATGTTTCTGTTAGGCCAATCTCATGCTTTGTTGAGCGTATAGCATATAGCTATGTATAATGTACGAGTATATCCTTTAGAGATTCGTTCGTCAGAGTTAAACTGCAACAAATTCGCGTTTAATGTTGCTTTGTTTTCTATGAAATCGCAATTATCTCTATCTATATGTATGTATATAGAATGTATGTATATGTGTAAGTATATGCGGTATAGGTATGCATGAATTGTATAATATATCTGGGAAAAATTCTATATTCAACTTTAATAAATAGTTATGACTTTGTGCTCTGATGTAAAAAGTATAACGCGCTATTATATACAATAAAATACAAATTATCGTACATTGTCTATATAACAAACAAATATTTGTTTTGCTATGTTTAATATTCGGAATTATTACTCAAAATTGGCATACCAACATATAATTAAAATAAACATTTAAAACGAATGCATATTCTGCGTTTGCTCTGGTTAAATTTAGTATTTGATGTGACAATTTTAATAACATGACAACAGTGAAAAATAATTAACCCATGAAAGGGTTAAAAAATATGATCATACTTATGACACAATAAATGTTCGTTTAAATTGTTAAAATTTGTTCACACAACGAACATTCACATTAATCAGAATCAGTGTTCAGCAATATAATTTTTCGAAAACATTTAGCAATTTTAATTTAAAAAAAAAAAAATTAAAAATTTATCGGCCAAGGAGAACGAGCAAAATCCACAGTACAGTAGAGTAGGTACTATGAACAATGGCGGCGTTCGTTCAAACAACGTTTTCATGAATTTGGTGGATTAGCGGTTATTGAACGACACGTCTTTTTTCTTGTTTTGTAAAATGTCACCCTTTTACGATAGCCATTGTCAGTGTCAGTTATCCTTTTTGCGGTGTTTGTGATAATTTTTGAAAATAGGTCTTTTGTATTTCATAATTTCCGAATTGTTCATGCATTTCCGAATTTTCATTTTTCATGTTTTACGATAGCCATTGTCAGTGTCAGTTATCTTTTTCGCGGTGTTTGTGATAATTTTTGAAAATAGG